>JAWQRP010005394.1:0-10739 GCA_033557875.1 Quadriops clusia
ATGTAGAGGGTGCGGGGAGGAAGAAGAAACCTCCTTGCACATTTTATGTCACTGCGAGGCTTTCACTGCCAGCAGACTCAGGACCCTGGGATCGACAAAGGTCGAACCAGAGGTGGTCAAGAAAGCGCACTACAAGCAGCTCCTGGACTTTGTCAAAGACACAGAACTGCTGTAGTGCGGGATAAGGAGGGCACAAAGGACCAACAGGTCGAAGTACGGGGGCCAACCAGGAACCACCTCAGCGATAATAATAATAATAATAATACTGGATGTCATTAAATGACTGACTGACTTATTATATACAGTAGAGTGTCGATTATCCGAACTAATTGGGACCAGGGGTAGTTCGCATAATCGCTTTGTTCGGATAATCAATTTTACAGAAAAGTAAGAAAAACAAGTAGGAATTTAATGTGTTAATGTTTATATACGTTATATTTTAACCTTACATAGCTTCTTAGAAAAATAAACACTCCATTTCATTTGAACAAGTTGTCTTTTTTTCGTCACAGCCAATTTAAATATCAACACAGGAAAAAGACGCCGATTATGTCAATTTGATACTTTATGCCCGTCGGCGTCGAAGAGTTAACAAAAGGCCCTTTCCAACAACCCGAGTTGATAGTTCAAGAATTGGTTAATGTACTGCTCAAACTCGGTTCATTCTAAAATTTTCGACGCCATACGGTAATTCTGTACACATGAATGTCTGGTTGCCTATATTTTGCTCCTTAGCCAACCCTGTGCTGTACACCAACCAATTCTGAAACTATCAACTCGTCTTGTTCGAAAGAACCTATGGACTGTGTTTTTATGCCTCACTCGTTTACACACAGTCTCCGGACAAAAAATAAACAATTTAAACCAAAAACATTGTATTGACGAACAGCTAATAGATGGTTAAATTAAATGACAATAGTTGAACATTATGTTCGGATAGTCGACGTTCGGATAACCGACGCTCTACTGTATGTCGTATGAGTAAAAGCAAAATACATTCACTAGGGTGTTTGCCGTTTTGACCACCTAGTTATATTCCATTTGGTTTACGTTCTTGGGCTCTGAGTCAGTTGGCAGCACGCCTAATATACACCATAATATGGCGAAGCCAAAGTTTTAATGGTGGCCTACTTCAGGGGATTGTAGGTCAATATTTTGTTATGCTTTTGTTTTCCTAATCATATGTTACGGAAGCCCGTCATGAAACATGACCAAGGGAGGACCTCTACCGACTGAACGACGTCTCTTCTCTATCGAACAATGCCCTTACCTTAGGAATGACTGAGTTTCGTTGAAAAATGGCTTCTAACACATACAGGTATTCAATCAATATCATGTACTATTGACACACCCGCCACAATACGAATTTTCGCTTTAGGGTAGAATGGGTAGAAATCATCGAACCGAAGACTGGGGAGCACATGTACGCCAATCTAGCGACCGGGGAATGCGTTTGGGACCCTCCTGAGGGCGTACCGGTAAAGAGAACGGACTCGAATCAATGGTGGGAATTGTTCGATTCGAACACAGCCCGCTTCTACTATTACAACGCTAGCTCTCAGCGAACCGTCTGGCACAAACCCACCAACTGCGACATCATCCCCTTAGCGAAGCTGCAAACTTTGAAACACAACACCGATTGCTCCCCCGCACAAACCAGCCACCAAGCCACCCAAACGGGAGAACCTGCGAGCCGAAGCCAAGCCTTAAGTCTCTCCGCAAGCACCCCGCAGCTCAGGCGCAAGTCCAGCGACCTATGTCGAAGCAGCAGTTTCAGCCAACGGGGCCCCGAAGCCCCCTTGTACTCGAATTGGCACGAAAGCCACTTTCTGCCCCTCGAACATTTCTTACTTAACAACAGCCGGGACTCGGACAGCGAGCACTCAGACAGCGGCAGCGAATCTCTCACCGGCCACGAACCCGACAATGAGGACTCCGACCAATCGGAGGGCAGCTACCTCCCTCATCGCTTCCGCCCTGTGGAGTACCTTAACCTCCCGACTGCCGCTACGGAACCCCCGAGGGAACGCGAGCGCCCCCCAGTCGCCTCCCTCAAACCACTCGCTGAACCCCCCCTCCAACCGGAACGTGAAGCTGACATGGAAAAATTCGCAGCTGACAACCTAAATCTCGCAGGGAGAGGATTGTTCAGGCGCAAGGCAAGCGTCCGTGACCTCTTGAGTTGGTCTGCGAAAGGCCTGCAGAGGCCACTTCTAGCTTCAAGCAAACCCGTCGCCCGACAAGCCCTCGACATGTTCCGGCAAGTCCAGATGTACATGGGAGACCGCAAGGCCCGCCCGGGCGTTTCTTTAAATTCATTACTAGTAGAAGTTTTAGGAGCCGCTCACGCACAGCCGCTGCTTAGAGACGAACTCTTCGTCCAGTTGTGCCGACAAACCACCGAGAACCCTCGGCGGGAATCGTTGCTACGAGGCTGGGAACTACTTACTATAGCGTTAGCTTTCATACCGCCCAGTCCCACTTTTCAGCCTGCTTTGCTTGGTTACTTGAACCGCCATAGGGACCCCACGTTCTCCCGGGTGTTCCCCGATGTTGCACGGTGGCCTATACACGTCCAGGTTTGTATAATATTCAATTGGATTTAAAAACACAAATTTTTTCACGTATTTGAACATTAGCCTTGTTCGTAGTGCCGATCACTGATATTTTTAACACACAAATATCAACATCAACCAATGAACCCGGATTAAAATGACATTCCACGATGTTACTTGATAGTTGAAATAGTCAGTGGACTGTCGATAATCGAGTCTACAAGCAAATTTACTATTATTATTAAGAAACCATCTTCTGCGGTGTACACAATTCGCGTAACACACTGCAGCTCTCTATAGCAAATATCGCAAAAATATTTACTACATGTTAATCCATATTACTAAAATGATAAAACCCTTCAGTGTACATACCTTTTAATACTTAAAAATAAATTACGTATATATCTTGTTAAAAGTAAATTTATAAATTTCTTTTAAATGTTAGCTGCCATGCATTTACGTAAATATTTAAAATGAAAACAAAAACTTACATTTTTTAAATCTTTTCCCACATTTATACTGGTTTAATTATTTCAAAGGACAACTGATATCGTAAATAAGTTATTGACATTTTTCTTTAGAATTGTCATTACAGATACCTGTAATTTTAGTGTAAACAAATGGATAACAAGTGTATGAAAGTAATTGTCCTGATTTTATTAAAAATAATTATTTCTTAACATTTGAATACCTTAAAATTTCAATAAAAGAATAATATAATTATTAATAAAGTCAATTTAATATTAATGGTAAAAGACTATTTGTTAACACGTACCTAAGTTAGCCATGATTATTCGCCTGCGCTGATTAATTATTTTCTTATTTAAAATGTAATGGGCTCGGTCGACTATAATCGACCACCGTCCTGAGATAGAAGAAGCATTTGTCGACACGTAGTCGACAACCACAATCATTGTGTTCATAATGGTGAAAGACAATAAAATGACAATTTCAAATATAACAGATAATTTTATAAATATTTTTTATAATCTTGGGTTTATAGTCCTTAGGACTATAAACCCAAGATTATACAAATATTTATAATTATATAAGTCCAAGAATATACAAATATTTACAGATAATTTTACAAATTAAAACTAATAATTAATTATAAATGTAATTTTATATAATGCAATACCTATTTTCATTGTAGGTCAATCATTACGCAACAGTAGCATGCCAAAGATTAGAACGTATCGGAGCTGGAGGGAAGAAAACTGCTAAGCGACCCCAACAGGACGACGTGGAAGCAGCTAGAACTCAAATATTCCAAGCAAGCTTATTCGGCAACACTCTTCGTGAAGTAATGCAGCTACAAGCGACTCGCTGGCCGAAACTCCGTCTTCCCTGGCCCCAAGTTGAGCTGTCCCAGCAAGTCTTACGTTTACAAGGCTTGAGCACAGAAGGTATTTTCCGTGTGTCCGCAGATGTTGACGAAGTCAATCGGTTAAAAGCACAAATGGACCGCTGGGAGTTGAGCGAGCCGAGTGACGCACATGTCCCCGCTAACTTACTCAAGCTCTGGCTCCGAGAATTATACGAACCTCTAATACCAGACTCTCTATATCCCGAATGCGTGGCGGAGCCCATGACGCCACGACGGGCCTGCGAACTCGTTTTGCGACTACCGTCTCTTCATCAGTTAGTATTATGTTATCTCGTGCGCTTCCTTCAAATATTCAACAAGCCGGAGGTCGTTCAGTACACTAAAATGGACGCTTCGAATCTGGCGATGGTCTTCGCTCCTAACTGTCTGCGGTGCACAGCGAGCGACCCTCGTACCATGTTTGACAATGCTCGCAAAGAGATGGCGTTCATGCGCTGCCTCATACAGGAACTCGACACTGAATGTGTGCGCGAACTGATCTGACCTCACATAATCATGTGTAAATAAGCATATTTATACATACCATGATGATTCTCATTTTATAATATACATATTCATTATTAAGTTTATTTTCCTAAATAAATTAGGTCTTAATAATTAGTTTGTAAGTTTTAAGTATCAGAATTTATGTACATTGTTCGATGATTTGTGTTTATGTAAATTAAAAAGTTATGACTTTTCATATTGGTTTTATTGTTTTTAAAAATTGATTTTCCATTTTGAAAATATATTCCATCTTGAAAAATTGATTTTTCATCTTGAGAAATTGATTTTCCATCTTGAAAAATTGATTTTCAATCTTGAAAAATTGATTTTCAATCTTGAAAAATTGATTTTCAATCTTGAAAAATTGATTTTCAATCTTGAAAAATTGATTTTCAATCTTGAAAAATTGATTTTTCATTTTAAAAAAATTGATTTTCCATTTTGAAAACGATTTTCCAATTTGAAAAATTGATTTTCTATTTTCAAAATTGGTTTTCTAGTTTGAAAAATTTACTTTACATTTTGATAAATTGATTTTCCATTTTCAAAATTAGATTTTTCAGTTTTAAATTGATTTACCATTTTGAAAAATTTATTTTCCCTTTTTGAAAATATAATTTTCTATTTTTAAAATAGATTATCTAATTTGAAAAATTAACTTTCCATTTATAGAAATTGATTTTCCAATTTAAAAAAATTGATTCTCTACTTTCAAAAACTGGTTTTCCGTTTGTGAAGCTCCGATTGTTTTGTTTAATTTAATTTCCTATTTCTGAAGTTCCTGTAGTTGTTATTCTTTAAGCTAAATGAGAAAAATTTTATAAAATGAATTATAATGGAAAGAAAGGAAGGTAAATGTATGTGGTAAAATGACTCGCTGCTTTGGACAATGTCTCCTAGTGTTAAAAAATGGTTGTAAATAGAAAATAAATAATTTATTGGTGGTAATCAAAACAATAAATATTTATAAAACTGCTATTGCCCATAACCCTAAGCTAAGAATCTCCATTCTTATTTGTTAATAATAATCATAAAAATAATCGGATTAATTTGTTGGTTTCCATTTATAGGATCCTGAGTATGTGAAGTTATTGTTGTAAAGGAGTTCGTCGGCTTCCTTAGGCCCCCGACTTCCATATCTGGCCATTGAAAATATAAAAAGGAAATTTTGTATATCAGAATAAAATTAAATGTGCAAAAATAGGAGAAATAAAGTTTTTAAAAGAATTAAGTCTACAAATAGTTTCAGAAAAAAATTAAAGGACATCGAGGATATTTTAAATTAATTATGCGTAGAATTAATAATAAATAAAATAATGGAATTGTAATGAATGAAACTACTAAAAAAATGCAAATATAATTAAATTGAAAAATATAATTAATCTTTTTAAGTAATTAAATTGCAAATAAATATTAAGTTGCAAAGCAATACTGAGTTGCAAAGGAATAATTATTTTGCAAAAAACAATTACCAAAAATATTTAATTGAAAAATAAATAAATTATAGAAAAAATGTAAGTAGATTTAAAAAAAATATATTTCTCTTGAAAAGGAAGTTAAGTTATAAAATAATTAAATTTTAAAAAACTGTAAAAAAAAATTGAAAGAAATATTCATTGAAAAAAAAACATTTAAGCGCAAAAAATATTTCTATTGCAAAAATCAATAAATCACAAAAAAATCTATTTGCATAAAATTCAAATAGTATAAAAATGGAATTGCAAAACAGAATTAAATTGAAAAAAAATTGCAAGAGAAATAAATTGAATGAAAAAAAAATTACCAAAATAATATTAGTTGCAAGGTAAAGATTAATAATTAAATTACAAAACAAAATGACTAATCATAAATAAATCATTAAAGAATAAGACTAATGAAAAGAAATACATTGGAAAAGAAATAATTACATTGCAAAAACATAATTTTTAAAAAAAACCTAATTTCAATAAAAATAATTTAAAAGAATATGTAATGCTAAATGCATAATTAAATTTCAAAATAAAATAATTAAATATAAACAAAGTATCAAGCAATGAGACAAAGGAAAAGAATAAATTGCAAGAAAAATGCATTGAAAAAATAAATTGTAAAATAAAAATAACTGCAAAAAATCTTGCAAAAGAAAACTAAATTGTAAAAAAAAATGAGCAAAATAATGAAATTGCAGAAGAAATATACTCACAAATAAGGTACTGGTTTCTTTCCGTCATTTTCAATTTGGTGCAAGAGGGGCGTGAATATTCTCCAGGCTTCTTTCAGTTCATCGGACCTTACAAAATGCATTTGCGATCCACAGAAAACATCCAAAATGAGCCGCTCATATGCATCCGGAAGCTTTACATGCTGTAAATCAACAAACATGTTTTTATTATTCCAATATAATTCTAATTGAAATAAAAAGTAATTAAAATTGAACCAAAAAATAATTCAAATGAACTAAATAAGCAGAATACAAAATAATTTAAACTAAGTTTTTATTATTCCAATATAATTCTAATTGAAATATAAAATAATTAAAATTGAACCAAAAAATAATTCAAATGAACTAAATAAGCAGAACTAAAAAATAATTTAAACTAAGTTAAAAAATAATTCAAATTGTTCCGAAAAATTATTTGAATTTAACAAAAAAAACAATTCAAAATGAAGAAGATATTTCAAAGTGAACTAAAAGCACAATTTAATATAATACAGGTTAAAAATTACTTATCATTAAAATTAAAAGCTTTGTTTATCATAAAAGCAAACCTATGAATAGCACTACACTATTAACCGAACTCGCCATGCAAAACGAACAAAAATTGAGTGTATAATTAGTGTAATTAAAATAGTGTAATTTAAACAATTCACACACAGAACTTACTAGTAGTATATTAAATATACCAAAATCCATCATATCTTACTGAAAGACCTATCACTAGAATAAATAATATACATACATATTTTGTAATTTAAAAAATAAAATAATGTTATTTAGTTAATATAACTTACTGAATAGCGGTTACCATAAGTGAGGTCCAATTCAGTTTCTTCCATGTCGAAAGTCATCCCCGGCGTTTTCACCATCAACTTTATGTATAAAGCTTCTCCGGGTTGCACTTTAATAACCAATTCGTTTCTTTTTGGTTTTCCATCAAATATATCTCCAGGAACATCTTTAAATTGTATGCGGACTTCAGCCTTCCGTTCATTCAAAGCTTTCCCGCATTTTAAAATAAAGGGAACGCCGTCCCATCTCTCGTTGGTTATTTTCAAGACGGCCAGAGCGTAAGTAGGGGTTACAGAATTTTTCGGGACGGTTGGATCATCCAAATAACCCAATTTTTCATCTCCACTGCCTTCGGGGTTACCCACGTATTGACCCAAGACGACGTCTTGCACAGTCAGTTGCTTGATCGACCTAAGAACTTTAACCTTCTCGTCTCTAATATCGTCAGGATGACAGGAGGCTGGCTTTTCCATGGCCACAAGGGTTAAAATTTGGAGCAAGTGATTTTGCATAATATCTCTGATGATTCCGAATTCGTCGAAGTAACCTCCGCGGCCTTGAGTTCCAAATGGCTCTTTGAAGGAAATTTGAATGGAGGCGATGTTGTCGCGATTCCATGTCGGGTTGAATATTCGGTTTCCAAATCTAAATATAAATTATGTATTATTACCATATTACTTTTTTTAGTGTATATGTAATAAATAGTATTATTTTAATAATTATTTTACTTTACAACCATACATTATCAATTGAAATTCCAAATTACTTCATTATGTAATAATAATAATAAAAATAATAGATAATTATATATTATAAATCATGTTGTTTATTTTTCAATGTCATATACTGTTTGATAACATTATCTAAAGTTAACCAAACCACAAATGTAACACTCATGCCTCACACCTATAAAATGTGATTAGTACCGAAATTTATCTTGGTCTCTAGGCAAACTTTCCTATATATCACGCAACTGCTGCTTGAAAATACTTTTTTACTATTTATCTTTTTCCAGGTTTTCGTAAGAGGAAAACATGATTGGGCATTTTAGTGTATTAAACTTTTAATTATTGGATATTAAAAGTTTTATGTGCAACTCTATTATATTTTCATGATAATTTTTTTCAAAACTCACCTTAGAGTCATTAAATTTTGCACCATTTCCTTCCCTAGGTAATGATCAATTCGGTATATTTGTTGCTCTGCAAACAATGAAGCCAAATGTTCGGAGAGTTTCTCGGAGGACTGCAAGTCTTTTCCAAATGGTTTTTCTATGATTATTCGTGTCCATCCTCTAAAGAAAATTGCACAAATTGTGAATCGTTTTAAATGATTTGCATTATTAAAGAAAATATAAAAAAGAAGGAAGTGTAAATTAGTAATTACTTTTGTCCCATGCATTCCTGTTTAATGTGGACAGTGACGGATTCAAATACGGACGGCGGAAGGGCCAAGTAGAAAATTCTGTTGGCTTGGGGCCCTTTTTCGTGATTGCACAATTCGTTATTGAGGTTTTGGAAGTCTTTCGAAGCATCGTAACTTCCTTGGACGTAATATACAATTTTCCAGAATTGTTCATATTTTTTGTGTTCTTGGGATTTCACCTGCATGTATGGGTCACATTTGGCTCTTAATTCAGAGATAGTCGTTTTTGATCTTGCATATCCGAAAAAGGCTGTATTTGTTGGAAGTAAGTTATCTCTGTATAACCACCATAATGTAGGAAAAATTTTCTTTTTAGCCAAATCTCCCTTTAAAAAAGTAAAATTATATTTTGCAAAAATAAATAAAAAACAGTTGTAGTGTTAAATTTAAAAGGGTTATAACAATGTTTTAAATATATATATTTACTTATTATATCGAAATAAAAATAAAAATTATTTTATATTTATATATTGTATATTTAAAATAAACAATTTAAAATAATTTTCTCGTAAAATTAATACAATTAAACTTTTATTAACATTAATGAAATTAGATCAACTTAATAAAGCATTAATGTTATGGTCAAGGTGTCCACATGGAAATAAGTTCAATGTCGCTTTATAAAACTATTGTCATATTTAGGTCATTATAAAATATTGCTTTTATGCATTTATGTAATTTAATTAAAAATAAATTATTTCACTAGGTTACGCATGAACATGCATTTTTCATTTTTTTCGTTAAAATAGAATTACTTACAGAAGCTCCGAGAATAACGAAAACATGAGGAAATTGTACATCGAAATGTGTCCCATCATGGTCCATCTCCTTGGATTTCAAGGAGTTTCTGTACAATTCCAGACATGCCTCCGGGTCCATCGTACCTGTAAAATTAGCCCCGATGAGCAGAGATAATTTGAAAAGAAGTAATCACAGGTTAAACTTAAGTTGAGTTGTAGCTACACTTACTCTCACAATTATTGCTAGTGGTCAGCGACATGATCGTTGCAAATTTAGTTCAATGCTATTGCTGCACGACTTTTGATCAGCAGGTATGATTGTGTTTACGATTAATGACTTTCATAATGTGCTAGAAACGTTCAAGGCTACCCTTAACACAACTCAAATTCACCAATTATTTCGCGCCATTCTAAGTGCTACTTATGAATCGACAACCATAGATCTAATATTGTGCGTAGAAACCGGGGAACACCGCGAAGGTTACACGAAGCAAACAATAAGAGTTTTTCAAATAATTTGCGTCATTTTAGTGTAATCATTCTACAATCGTTGATCCTACGTTTGGAGTGATTCAGCACGATCAGTTTAATAGGTTTGCAATTAGAGAAGATTATGTGTTTACTACTGCCCAACTGTACCGTTGGTTGCCTATTCTGCAATACTGCACATAAGTATATGTATTATACTTATGAATTTTAAAACGGCAAATGTACGTAAGAATAGTAATAATAATAACCATCTAAATTATCACGCTTTAAACGAATATTACGAAGGTAATATACTTATTTTGTATTACGGAATTTAATGTCATGTAAGCAGCAAAACAAGATAACACAAAATTGAGATAAAGTATGAAGTTGAGATAAAAATGAGATAAGCATGGAATAATTACTTTATAAAGGGTGGGTTAATTATTTTCCCACCCAGTGTGACCCAGGTGACATGCACCTAACTAAAAGGAGGTACATTTTTAAAAAATCTAACTGGATCATACACACATAAAAGGTGTTCAGATGAATGTGTAATATAAACACAGTATAAACAGTACTGCGACTCCGAGGTTTGCCAGAATGTGCGTAATTGCCTGCGTGGTCTCCTCAAAATAAGCCCTCTTACGACAAGTGTAGATCGAAATAGATCGGTGATTTCCGTTATG
>JAWQRP010005395.1:0-10738 GCA_033557875.1 Quadriops clusia
ATCTGATTTTCGATGCAAATATAGCTTTTTTAAAGCACTTATAAAACATATAGGTTTAAGAACTACCATTATAAAGTAGTTATATAATATATTGGTCATATAGTTACTCCAATGTGTTACTTGGGTAGTCTCTTCGTAGGATAAGTTTGAATATTGCCTTCTGATAAAAATCCCGTCCTTGCGTGTGCAGGCATGTTGTTGCAAAGCGTTTCATCTCCTTGTCTGAAGTGAATCTTCGACCTCAAAGGTGCTCCTTCAAGTGAGAAAAGTGATGAAAGTTGCTTGGAGCAAGATCCGGACTGGATTATCGGTCCGATAGCACAAAAATTAAATTTGAATGCCGGGGCTTAACGTGTTTTAAAATTGTATAATATGTAGATAACTTTAATCATTGTCGCCAAATTTTTATTATTCATAACTAACATCATATTGAGATTTCAAGAAAACTTCAATAGGAATGCTATCCAACGTCAATTGAAATCATTAAAAGAATTTAAAAATGCAATTACTGCACAATAGGGCAATATCGGACAAGAGATAATTCAGAACTTATTTCAAAGCTTACGGAAGAGATTGCTAGAAGTTACTTTAAAGGAGCATCTCCTCGTCATTAAGCCATTGATTAATTTTTTTCTTGAGTTTAATTTCTTTATTCATAACGAAGTTGAAGGAGATTGTTGTTACATTAATTCAAAGATACAATTATTTATGCAACCAATATAATTTGTTCTGCAAAGTTTGTAATTACGTATTAGCATAAATGATACTTAAGAGGCTCAGTTGTAACTTCTTATGAAAGAAGAAAGATATGAAACATAAATTGCTAGTTCCAATCTTCGCGAGAAAGCGCGCACCTTGCGAATTATCCCCTTGTTGGGGTAATGCGCATACGTCATTGTGGTTCAGCAACGAGTCTGAATGCGGTGATGGGCCACAGCGCGTCTGTGCTCAGAAGCCTCGGCTAATGCAATGCATATGTTGTTTTCCCGGATCCATTTATACTGGTACAGTAGATCTTGTTGGGTTAAGTGCACTGTAGAGTCGAGATGCTCCCAAGTAAGTTCGCGAAATAAGCAGATTTAACAAGCGCGATATTGAATTGCCACATTTCGGGCACTTCTTTTGTACTGGACTTTGATTTTTTTCACCGCGAAAAGGGGGGATTTTCACCCCTCGAGCGCTGTCTTGAACGAAAAGACTTTCGACCGCGTCTTCCCTGCTTGCCATTCTCCCCTTGAACGCCCGAATGATGGATCATATTTATTTTATTTGCTGCGATTTATCAGGATTCAACTGCAATGACAGGGTGCTTTATTTTTGTGAAGATTGGGATTTTCAGGGCTTGTAATTCTGTTAAGCTGATGAGAGCATCGGGCGATTTGTTGGGCGCAAGTGTTTTCTCTTCCTTGCTGCAATCTTTATTATTTATTGTAGAGGCACTTTCAACATGCTACAGTGACTTTTCTTGCGCTTTTCACATTTTTATTTTGTAATATTTATTTTAAATTGTTTTCCTATTCCGACTTTATTTAAAAAATGTCTCAAAAAATAATTAATTATTGTTCTTACAAGGGAAGGGTACGATTTCTGACTCTCACTTCAGATTGAAATTAGGTCGATTTGATTGGTTGCATAAAAACTTCTTTGGAATATTGTTTTGAACCAGGATTAACCGAAGATTGTCAAATTCAAAACTGCGATTGCGTAGAAGGTATTAGATATGCTCACTGTGAAAATTGTTTTTGCTTGAAACATTGTTTACTATAAAATATACATACATTTTGTAATTAATTCAATTATAATCAACAAAGTTGTAATATTTATTAGTAATAATTATTATACAAGTCCTGGCTGCAAATGCAGTATATTTTTATAATTTTATTCATTCAAAGTAGCCTTAATAACAATGCGATATTGTTAAAATATTTACCATTAATTTATAACATTATGGAAACTATAAATGTGAAATTTCAACCTTATATTTTCGACTATAAATCCCCATCCACCTTCGACGACTATGGTCCATAGCACTTGAAAATTTGCAAATCTTCATATTTTTATGCAACCAATCAAATGGAACAAGTTTCAATCCGAAGTCAGAGTCCAGTGATCGTATTCTTCCCTTGTTAGTAGAATTCTAGTAGTTTCTCTAACTTTCTTAGAAATCTGATTTACACCTAAAAATGTTGATTAATTTAATTTTAATCTTAAAGGAGGATTATAACGCTGGCTAGTATAAATCAAACTACCAACTGCTTCTAACGTACGGATAATTTTCCTGACCGCATAGGATAAAATGTATACATTTACACTATACTTATTGAAAATATAATCCCCATGGAGTTAATTTAGCTCAATGTAGGATGAAATATAACACAATTGAAAGTAAATATTTCTCTGTTCTGCGTAATATTTACATATTCCCTTAACAAACCGAGATTTTTTCCTGTGCACGTATTATTTTCACCAAGTAGAGTAGAAGTGAATAAAGTTTAAGCCCTAAACGGTTGGGGTACATTAGTTGTAATAAAATTGAACCCTTTATCCTATACAAAACAGCATCTACCTATTTAAGCAACGCTGATTATTCGTCACATCTAGATTAAGCAATTCAGTTCCACATTATGTATGAGCAGACAATTTCGCAGTCGGGCTGCCTCCTGCAGGAAGAGGTCCTGATCCAGTTCAGCCGAAATAAGGTTTAAAATTCCTGGCGTTCTCAAGCAAAACGATTCCGCGTATTAGTGTTATTGTGTGCGGGGAATTACGCACGCGGGGAACCCCCTAGAAGGAGCGAATTCGCGGAACCCTGTCTCACGCCCGAACGCTTCGCAGTTATAATAATTATTCCGGTATGTTGAGTTTATTGTTAATATACTTGGGGCGCTCAAGTGCTGGAGGTGACGATAAACTGTTCTCCAGTTATACCTGAACAACCCCCCTAAGGCGAACATGTATGTTTTACCGTTAATACCGTGAAGTATAGTCCGTGATATGAGACTGTGATTAATACTGAGTTATTTAAAGTTTGTGCGTGTAGTGGAGCACGCCTCTTGCAATCTTTCACGGGGATCGGGCTTTAATTAAGCACTTGCGCCCCCATACAAAGTGTTACTATGTTATCTTTATGTGACTGCCTTAAAACAATTACTTTGGATTTACACAACCTTCAGGGTATAAATGGGTACAAAGACTTACACGCACGTCTTTATTTGAAATAATGTAGTTCTCTGCTAAGATTAAGGAGGAAGCATCCCCTATCATGCACAATAAAAAAATTACAAGTGTTGAAATGATTTGAAAGTCATAGTTTTTTAATATGTCCAAAAATCGGTAATTTGGCAAAACATAATGTTACATCAACATGGATAGGAATCTGCCGTTACATTAAATCACTTTACTAGATACTTAGATTTTTTAAAACTTTTATTATCTTATTTCATCAATTAAGAAAAATAAAAGCAGTTTTAATTTGAATGAATATAGTTAGAATATATTGCCTATATAGGTATCCCGAGTAACACATTGGAGTAACTATATGACCAATATATTATACTAGTTAATGCCCGTGAAAAATCACGGGCAGCCATGTACACATATATTTATTACCATGTACACGTATACTTATTTCCATGTGCACTTGTACATCTGACCATGTACACGTGTATATATTACCATATACACATACATTTTATCCTACATATATATTTAATCTTATGATTTCGACGTAAAATGGGAAAATTACCGACGGACGGACGGACGGACGTACGTATGTACTGTGAAGGTATTACTAAGGCCAGCATATTTAGTAGAACTACGACACTTATCAGATTAATTATTGGGGTTGAGATTTAATAAGGGAAAAGCCAGCAGATGAATCATCTGTCTTCATAGCGGAGCAGTCGTCGCGCCATATGTCATCCAAATCTGGAAAATATTTCCAGTCTCAAGAGCGCCCGGGGCCCGGCTGTGCAAGATGCCAGGCATGGTTCCAAAGGTAACAATTCCAAGAAGAGGGAGATAGAGAAAAGGTCAGCGGTTGAGCGTCTCGCAAGGAGCGAGCGAGAGAGGTAGTCACAACAGTCGGGGTCCTAGGGCTTGCAATGTCGAGTAGGCTGGCAACAGGCCGTCCGGTCGCGTGGGCGAACGGGCTTAGGGAGGTAAAAAAGGGACAGTCGAGTTTGAGTCGCGTGGGCGGACAGTCGGGTCTTGAGTGTCGGGCTTTGTCCAGCGCGCGGTCGCGAAAGTGCTTCTCGGCGGATCTTCGCGCAGCGCGCGGCCGCAGAAGTCAAGTCGCGGGGAGAAAACGGTCGGTCGTTCACAAAGAGAAATAGAGAAAGTTTCGGTAGCCGCTAAGGGTCGCTTGGCTGGCGTACCCGAGTTTGGCGTGGTTTCAAGTGAAAGGTTTTGTGAGTTCATTGTGAGAAATCGTGCAGTGTCCTTGGGGAATATCTTCAACACCATTCTTCTGGGAGTTGGATTTGTTGGCTGGCGTCGCCAGGCAGAGTGAGAAATTGTTCAGTGCCTTTGGGCATGTCTTCAACACCATTCTTCTGGGAATTGGGATTCGTTGGCGGCCGTCGCCAGGCATGGCGATCAATTGTTCAGTGTCTTTGGGAATGTCTTCAACATCATTCTTCAGGAGCTTTTGGGTTCGTTGGCTGCCGTCCACAGGAGTGACACAACACAGGATAAGAATCTTTGTTTTCTTCTTTTATTAGTTTCATTCAATTCAGTAGCGGGAAAATGGGGGTCGCTGGGTTTGGTCTTTCGCCAGTCTTGCGTGGTTTTGTTTGGTTGTTTCGATGAACGCCGAGGTGACAATAGAGGGGGAGGGATAGTTCCGTTGGTCTCTCTCTCACACACACACAACTATACACACAAAAATCCATTCGGGTCGACCCATAAACCTAATAAGTCAATTGAATCAGTAACATTTTGGCAATAACGAAGTTTGGGCCCAACTAATTCAATAAACGATTACAAACAAAGTTTTGCTACGATCAATTCAATGAATAAATAATTACATCACAACGAAGGTAGAGAAATTAAGTGCACGATAGAAAGAGTAGAGTAATTGCAATAATAAATTAAAGGTAGACACCATTTCAGAACAGTCAAAAGGTATCTCATTTTCACGATAATTACAAGGTCATCTGCAGTGCGACAAAAGTGAATAATTAATTCTTACTCACCAAGGTCATTCAATTCAATCAATGCAGGGTAAATCAATTCACAGTCAAATGTTTTGTTATGATGGAAGTTCTCACAGTATTTTATTTGTGTATTTCAATTCGATTGTTTCCTTTTCAGCTCATTTCGTATTTTATTCTTGGTGAGGTACGACCGGGGTTTCGTTGTTGCGCGGTCTGTTTCATTTCGGGTTTGGGCGTTACCATTTACCTTTTATTATGGTTGCGGGCGTTTGGCTTGCTTCGACGGATATCCGGAGCTCGGCTCAGCGAGAAAGGGTTTCCGCGCGATCCAGGGCAAGTGCCTTTAGTACCGTTTATCCTAGTTTTTGTGTTGCCAGGGTAAGTCGACCAAGTCATCCTTAACCCGTGGAGCTCGGATCAGCGAGAAAGCGGATTATAACTCGGGGATTTGCCACATCGTGGGTATAATCGGTCCTTTATCCTTGTTAACCATTTGTTTACCTTAACGCTGAATCTCGGGATGTCGCGGATCTCGTGGCCGCGGGACTACGTTCGTACGGATCCAATTAAATGTTGCCACTTAGTTTAATCGCATTTTGCGTTGAACCGTATGGCTCCCGTTGATGACGGTAACAATTGACGATGGCATTGCCTGACATCAAATTCTGATCTTGAGCTTTTAAAGTTCAGACTTGCAGATATTTAGACCACTGAGGGACCATGCGCCAACACAACTTGTGTTATGCTGAGTCGCAACATTCGCGTTTTGCCGTGTTTCATTTGTTATACGAATTTCAAAGTTAAAGAATGAAAGAGGACTTTCTTAGTAACAGAACTTTCCAAATATTAAAATCATTAAATAATTCAAATAACTAAGTTCCATGCAAACAGTAAAATCACAACCCTTATACACACACAGACACACGAACGACTTGACATTTCGATTGAATTCATTCTTCATTAAAATTTTCATTTCGCATACTCTCAATAACAGTTCTCACCTTAATGGCGTAATTTTCTTTGACGTGACTTTGCCTACGAATTCTGGGATATTACGGAAACAACGAAAAAGGGTTCCTACCAAATACTAGACGATCACAGGTAAATTTTGGCCAAATAGAGTTTCGGGTTGATTTGAATTTCCCGCCTTTTTTCCCCTTTTTGGATCTTTCCGATCCTAGCTTTTCATTTCAGGAGGTAGCCCCCCCCCCCCCCGGTACGTCACAATACGTTATGTGTGAAGAGAATATATGAAGTAAACTTCATAGTATGTATATACCAAAAATATATACACAGAGTATAGTTCTGAAATGTAGACAGAGCGATATTAAAAAAAAAAAGTATACCTACAACCAAATTAAATTTCATTAGTGTTATCCCATTGTAAATATTGACAAATGTTAAATAATAAATGTACCATTTATTAAAAAGTAAAAATCAGTTATATTTTTCGGAAAAATGACTAAGGTCTCGGGTACACAGGACGCGATATCACGGCGGTTTGAGCTGTGTATCCTATAATTGTGACAGATCGCGTTTAGTGTGCCATGGGTAATGGAATATTGCAGATCGCGTTCTATGTACCCGAGGCCATATTCCAAACCTTCAAATCATTAATTAAGTTTCTCAATTCGACATTATATTTCTTCTCCTGCCTCAAAGTAGGTTTCAAACTTGACGCTTTATCGAGTAATTTCTGAATGCGTTGGGAATAAACATCATCATAGGCCAGTTTTGCCTTCTGGTAATTCAAGCTGATGGCAATTTTCTCCTTTACCTCTTCCTCTGACTCCATGCCTAATTTTGAAGCAGAGTAGTTGAGGAAGCCTTCTGTTCCAATGTGGTACTCAATCTCTTCGGGGTATATTCCCACGACATCGACAACCTTGTTGGCTTCATCAAAGACACGAATTTGCATCTTGATGGCTTCGCTTATCAAATTTAGATGGGAGTTGAACTTGGTGTTCATTTTCTCGAACATTTCTGGTAAACGTTTCTTTACCTCCTCTAAAACTTCATTGTTTACTTCATCGCTCATTTTAGAAAAAGGCTTTAATTCCGATGGTGTTGCGACTTTCATAATGTCATAGAAATGGAGGTAATCGCGACTTTTTGCCTCGTCGTGTCCGTCAGAATGGAGGGTGGCATTTAAGTGGGTAAGAATGGGCGAAGCAATTTCTGAAACGACACATTCGATCAATCTGTAAAATTTCAACGAATGGGCACTTACTAGTTATTGAAGAAACAATGGCGTTGGCTAAATCACAACAGATATCAAACATCAATTTCTGCAATTTTTTCTTCACAGCTTCATCACTTATGTCATCAGTGTTTTCCGTTTCCACTTGTTGAAATTTCTTTTGAATTTTACATTCCAATGCTTTAAAGTAAATTGAACCATATTTAAAAATTTGCTGAGCTTCTTCTATTCCCTTTAGAACTTGGAAACTTGTCTTCACGTCTTGGAACATTTGCTCTTTGTCCACAATATAAGCACTAATGGAACCGATATATTCAAAAAGTTTAGGGAAATGAGTAGAGGTGAACATCTTCAAGCAAGCTGTCCTAAGGTAATTGTACTGCAATCTGTTGTTCCGTTTGGAGTCGACCTTTAGCATCTTTTCTAGATTGTTTATTAAAGTTGTATTTAATTCGATATCTTTATGGTATAGATTTCTGATGTGCTCCTCCATGTCTGGGAAGAGCACCCTTTGAATCATCAATTTGTGTGACCAATTAACACCTTGTCTCGACAATTTTTTATAAAGTTCTGTTACAACTTTGCTTAACTCGTACTTAATTTTGTTATAAGGAATTGGCTTCTTATTTTCTATGAATTCGTAGTTTATGAAATTTATTTTGCTAGTCGTTTCTTTAACATTCTGTAATTTTATTTTGTGCAATGGTCCCTCGTAAGCGTTTAGTTTTTTGTTTAACGTATCTAACAAATAATTTGCGATTTCTTCGTGTTGAACTTTGTATATCTGCATAATCTTTTCAAATTCCTTTGTAAGTTGATTCTGTTCTTGAGCTACAATGAAATAATCATCAAGCAATCAACATACATAAACCCTGTTGTACGTTTATAAAAACACGTATCTCTCATATTACAAGGTAGAATATAATAGTGTGGCATATTTGGTAGTTTATTGTTGCAAATGCAACAAGTGATCTAATATCATTTGTGTCATCAACTAAACTATAAATTCTGACAAATCAAATCTCCTGATAAGATTTCAAAAACGTACTTGAAGTTTTAAAATAAACTACAACTAAAAGACCAAAAACTATCTGTCTGAAGCGTTCCCATTTGGATGTTCCGTTTTTTATAATATATTCTTGCAACATCTTTTTGTATTTCTCAGAAGTTATTGGGAAAGGTTTCTTTCTGACACTTATTGCAGTGTCCCCCAAATATCCATCTACCTGCATAGTTTTCAGTGCGTTTTCATATTCCCTTGTGGGTCCGCTTTTATTAAAACCAAATTTTTTAAACTCTATTTCAAGGGTTGCATATGCATTCAGTTCCTTGTTGTGTGCCAAAAATTCTACAATACCAAATTGTGGATTATCTTTTATACGTTTTGTTAACATTTCAATATTCTTCTGAATTTTCGGTTTATGTTTTTCATAACAGTCCTTTTTTAGCATATCATTGTACTTAATAATCTCTTTATTCGCTTCCTCTTCGTCAATTCCAATTAGTTTTTCTATACTAATTAACTCCTTGTTAAGAAGACTTTTCTTTATAAAACAATCTTTAACAGATTTATCACTTTCCTTAGTAGTCACAGAATCAAGAACATACTCGTATATTTTAATGCGATACTTGATATTTTCTCTTGCTTTTACCATATCAGTTTTAGCTTGCATAATTTTATTCATGCTTCTTTTCTTAGGTAGAGATTTTACATAACGTAAAAGAAGTGCAATTGCTCTGGGATATCTCATATCTTCAAAAGTAGATTTAGAGTTTAAATACTTGTCAAATATCTTAATTGCCTCGTCCAACATTTTATCATCGTGTTTACCCGCCAGAAGAACATTATTAATCATTCTCCGGAGTTCATAACCCGGAGACTCCAAAGTGGAATCTAGTTCACGTTTCATGTCACTTAGTACGCCAGAATTTTTATCGAGAATCTGTTTACTTCTTATTTCTAACCACCTAGAAAATTTCTCTTCATACTCCTCTTTATCATCCATCTTATGCTTTCCATAGAGATCGCTGAATTTCTGAACGACTCGATCTTTAAAACATACTAGTTGCATATCTTTTACAGCCGTTCTCATGTCCTGTTCCTGTTTCTTGCTTCTTATATTTCTTAAAGTTTTAATGTCTCCTACTTCTGGTTCAAAGAGGACAAATTGACTAGTGCCCGGTTCGCCTTTTCTTGATGTCCGACCGACATTTTGCAGCTCTACTCTTCCGTTTGACGGCATGAAGGTAATGCAGACGTGAAGACCTCCATTTCGGACGACCTGCTCGGATATTTTCAAGTCGGTTCCTCTGCCAGCGATATTCGTGGCTATCAGCAATTCCCCCGCACATAAACTTTCGCTAATGACGTGAGAATCTGCTTGAGTCCGATATAGTTTGATTTTCTGGACACCTTCGCCCCTGAAAGCCTTCTCCAATTTCTCCGTTTCTTCGACAAACTTCGTTATAATCAAGACCGCCCTGCCTTTCCTCAGTTTAAGTGAGCTAGTGGCAACAATGTGCTCGTACCAAGCGACTTGATTCTGCGTTATCACGGAAGTTAACTCCTTGTGTTGTCTTTTCTTGAAAGGCGGCATCTCCACAAGCTCCACCTCGTAAAACTCCACTAGAACGTTCCTCGTATGTTTGCAGCCTAAAGTTAAGAAGAATTTATGATCACCTCTTATAATAAAACTACCTGAATTAAACTAGGGCGAACCTAGCGTGAACTATTGCCAACGATTGTAACAGTAACTGCAAATTAATTCTACTTAACCTAAAGAACCAGTCAATCCAAGAAGTGACGAACCGTATCTCTTGAAGAACGACACATTGGACATGAAGGCGGACGTGAAGTTTTCATTGGATACTGCGAGGCCATGCTTCATCTGCAGCATTTGCTGCAAACCGTTGCTCCAAGTGCATTTCTTCTGGAGAACTCCCGTGTTGTTCGCGTCAATTGGGACAATATTTCCATTCTCAATGATATAGTGTTGACCTTTGTGCACTTGGTAACGGGCCATTAAGGCCGAGTCTGCCCAGCTTTCGATTTTTGTTTCAATTACTACTTTACGTAAACATTCCGGCACAATTATCAATTCAAAGTCTTTCCCTGGGACCAAGTCTTCCTTGTCGACCTTTTCTCCAATTAACATTTTCGCATGACGAATCAACTAGAATAATCAATTTTAATTGAGTACAATAATAATAATAATTTGGAGTGGATCCCAACAAGGTGATAAATTAAATGGGAATAATTGAAAGTCCTTGTTTGACAATAGTTATTTATACACCGAGGGAGTTAGACAGTGTATTATTCCCGAGAATTTAAATTATGCCCGAGACGAGCGTAGCGAGTCGAGGGCATTATAAATTCGAGGGA
>JAWQRP010005396.1:0-10738 GCA_033557875.1 Quadriops clusia
ACGAAGATATAAGAAAATGACGTGAATGTGTAGAAACACATGGAAAATATTTTGAATAAACTACTTTTTACCATTTTCACGCAATTAATGTTTATTTTCTAAAAAAAAATTCCGGTTTCATATTTACATACCTGGTATATAAAATAAAATCGTTAAAAAAGCATTCGTTTTTTACATATGAACAAGAAACATACAAAATAAAACTGTTTTAATTGAATTTTTACCCCCTATTGTGCATTCACTAACACCAAACAGATGGGCAATGTTAGTTGGGCCACTCCACAACAGATGGTGCCATATATCTATATGAAGAAATATGAAATAAATGTACATTTTAAGGCCCCAGTGGGTTTTTTTTAACTCAAAAGAATTAGTCGTTACGAATTTAACATCTATTTTCTCATTCATTCAGTTAATATCCAAAATAATTAATTGTGTTTAAAGTAAATACCTTTATAAACTTAAAACTGTGTAATCTACAACCAATTCACCACAAAAATCACTTATAGATTAACATTGTTCTAGTAGGTACACAATTGAAACTTTTAAAACAGAAACTTGATACACACAAAACGGCTATTAGCGGTATATTCTGCATCAAACACTTGAAATTGTCCTAAACTGTCGCGACGAAACACGAAACTGGCTGGTTTTTCAGGCTAGTATGCAAGGGAGAGGAAGTCCCTAAGAGGTTAGTTGTCCCGCAACGAAAACCCTAAGCCAGGTAGACTCGCATTTAAATAAGCAAATAAAAAGAAATCTTTCTAGTACAATCGAAATAACCGGAATAGTAAGCCACAAACAAATAAATGAAGCGTAATCGGCGCAATAATTTCTTACTAATGGCGCCAAATCGTTTAGTTCTATTTATACAAGTAAACAGTCAAAAATGAAATTCAAAATCAAAGTGTAAGGTTCAAATACTAATTATATATTTGTTAACAGTTACAAAAAATTATCAAATAGACTTTGTATCATTTGCAAGCTTATTTTCAACTATTATTCATTCTTGAACTAGGGTCACTTGTAACTTCCTTTTAATTGAAATATGTCAATTCATTAGTCTGTTCAAACTTGAACATTCTTAAATACAAGACTATCTAATAATAAGCAAACCTATTTGCGAAATGCCACCAAAGTTAAAGCGTGCAAATAATTGCGAACGGTGTAAATAATATTAACATGGGCGTGAAGCGCCAACACGAGCCGACAAGTGTATCAATTTGCATTTCATGCAAATGCGGAGAGAGGAGCTCTTAGAAGAAGAGCAGAAATAAATTCCAACCATCGGCCGACTGTATTCAGTCGAGTGTGTGACACCAACCTCCGGCAGAACGCCCACAAAACGTAATTAAAAACGACAGATAATTAGCCGTTCTGTAACGATAGCCAAGAGTTTTGCTAAAGGTCGACTGAATGCGGACTAATCGTAACCAGAAGCGGACGGATAACAACCGCCGCATTTCTCATGTATATTAATTAGATCATTATACGGGAGAAGTGCACGTAGCAGAATTGAGATTAAGTCGCATTAAGAATGTGATTTGTGAACTTTAGATTACGCAAGATCGTATTTCATTTCGCATGCGTTAGTTAACTACGCCCGTCAATGTCAGTGATAATGTTAAAGTAGCGAATGGCTTGTATAACATTTAAATAATATGAGTCATATATGGGCTCTTTCCTTGATTTGACCAATCTACAACAAACCAATTCGTGCAATGTTTGCCTTGCGGCAAATATATCAATATTTACGAGTGATACATTTACCAACATTATTCTGATATTAAAAATATTCAACTTGAAACGATTATTAACGTGAAATCAGAATAAAAACAATATTTGGACCTTTTACTTGTTTGAAATAAATTGTACTTTTATAAATCAGTAAACGTTTAATTGACAGTAAACCAATAGTAATGTAAACAAATTATAAAATTAATTCAATATTATAATCACCATTCAAATTCTAAAAAAACTTTAATCGTAACTTAATTTTTTGATAGTTCTTACAAACGTAAATACATTTTAATGCACATCAGCAAGTTTGAGACAAATGTCTACAGAAATTTACGTGGTAATTAATTCCTGACGTTTCAAAAGGAGGCTTAAGTTAACATGGCGGAGTTCAGTAGTTAAACATGGGAGAGAAATGGCACGAGTGCGTGCAGAATAAAGTTTAATGACAAGATGGCAGACATAGTAATTAATCTTTACCCCTTTCACGGAACAACAGGTAAAGAGACTACGTCAAGCCGCACATACTTCCCCAACTAAATTAACTCCCATTATCTAACTATGCAGCTCACCACGAAAACCAATTAAGCTAAGTTCATCATTCCGTTTATTTCCATTCAAAGCAACCAACCCTTTATCCGGGGGCTACACCGCTAAGAGGTTGTGCGTACTAAACTTTACTCGATTGGAATCATTAAAAATTCATTGCTAACTGGTGAGCGTCAATTACGTACATATTCAATTATTTCAAACAATGCTAACCATGTTTGCACATGAACTTGACTCGTTTTTTGCACATTTCTTTTATACTATAATTTTATAAGTTTATACTATAAAAAATGCGATTACATTGTAAAATTTGCCAAATTTGTTCTTTAGTACCGAGATTGCAAATCGCAAAACGTAAAGCACGGCATGCGGGTAACACAGAAGCTTATAAAAGGTAAAAGAATACTAAATTTAAATTACGAGATAATCTCAAGCACATAAATGTCGTCATTAGTTACGGTTGGAGTTTTAATAGTTTCACAGCGCAGACGGCCAGGCGAAGGTTGCAAAAGGATCATTACATAAAAATTTAACAATTACTCTCCGCGAATAAGCCACAAAGGTTTTTTGCGTCTCCTTAATGACAATTTTCCTTCAGGTTTATCCTGACGCACAAGCGCGAGGCATGGAGCCTTCTCCATCTCCATCAATCCGTAAATTCGAATTAATTTATTACAAACGACATAATTGCACAAACGACTTGCAGCATTTACATAAAATTCCTATCGTATAATGAATGTTTCATGACGGGACTCTAGTCTGGACTTTTCTTCTGAACTTGTCAGGCCGTAGCCGCCGATGTAATAACCACATCAATTCAATTTAAATTCTACTCTTCTTCTCCAGTGCATGAGGCAATTTGTAGAATATGCACGATCTCGACACCATTATGCAGAAGCCCACGCAACATGTTTAACACTGTGAAATTATAAGAATAACTTGCTTCGAAGAAGAAATTATCTTAATGAAAATCTTTGCAATTATGTTAAGTGCAATTAACTTGGTTGGCATGCTTAATTTTTTAGTTGTCCCATTTCCGGTTGAAATTTTTGTTTTCTAAATTTGAAGAATTAATGTGTAATAATAATTCAACAGTTAAAAACAACGTTTTGCTTTTTTAATTAATTCCCTTACCCACTTATACCACCATCGCCTTACCTGCAACAAAATAAAACAAAAATCCATTAGATTTGTATATATCCAGACAAAACAACTTACACAAAGAAACATTTTAGCAACATATAGAAAACTGTAAACTGAAGGTGAAGTTACACTAACGTTACTCGACGATTTTGAGCTTATTACTGACATGTCTCTAATTCAACAAATATATTGGATAAAGTTGTTACTATAGTATATCAGATAACTCAATACCTATAACTCATTTATCAATTGCAACTGCGTTTTAATGTAATAAATTTGTGACTATACTGTAGACTTAGCACTTATAGCTAAGTCGGATTATTAAATATACTTAGACGTTTTAACATAATGCGAAAGGATATTTATCGCAAAATTTGTGGCGAAATCAGTTAATTTGTAAACAATGTATTTATTGAAATATAACATACACGTTTTCAATGATCTAGAAAACAATATAATAGGCGATGCGTTAATATACTGTCTTTAAGTTTACTACATATTATAGGTATATTTAATCAGTTATAGAGGTTTATTTAAGTTATAGATTTTTAAATATTATATCTCATTTCTCTTTTTAAAGTTTTCGTTGCATATTATTTACAGCCTTGTAAAAAGTTAATTTATTATCCGCTCAAAGTTAATTTTTGTTATTTTTAAACGAAATATGCAAAAGTAAAGCGAAGGCATTCAGCGATCAAAAGTATTAAATTACATCCCATCAAAGTCACCATGCTAGCGCCGAAGTTTTCGCATGAAATTTAATTTCGTCCGGCATTAAAGGAAAACAAGTCGTGGGCGGCCGCCTATATTCTTTTTCCGGGAAATTCTTTCTGGCGCAAATTTAAATATTCTTTAATGGAAAATTCCCCGTCCTAGTCGAGTGTTGAAAGGAGTTTTTCACGAACGAGCGGCTTTCACAGGAGACCACTTTGCCGAACAAATCGTGCCTCAAATAAAGCCATTCCAATTTTATTCCTTCTGTTTGCGTACGTCTTCACTTTCTCCTTCTCCGTCCCGCTCGCTCAATGGCAGCATCTTCCGTCTCTGTGGAGTTAATTGCAAGATGTCACGCCTCCAGCTGAGATGCTTAAAACATTCATAGTTCACAAACAAGGACCAGGCGTCGGTACAATAACAATATAATTTATAATTCAACGTCTCCTGAATTGATAATGGTTTAGTTAGCGCGGCAAGGCAGACGCCCGGGACGAAATATGCGACACAATAAGCAATGAAACGAAATAATAATCTCTTAATTGGAAACGGAACGCTTTACGGTCCATTCGGAGTCTAGTGGGCGAAGTTTGATGCCGGCGCTGAAGAACAAATAAATAAATTGAACGCTTATCCCGCGGCGTTCTGTTTAATGAGTCTGATAATGATGTGAACGAACTTGGCACCTTTCCTCTCCTTCAAGCTTTCGGTTGTATTTGTATACGTTAGACGCGAAAAGGCGTGCCGGGTGTAAATACAAGTTAAGCAAATTTGTGTTACTTAAATCAATATGTTTTTTATTTTCTTTAATGGGCCTCGCTATTCTCCGAGAGCTCTTTCTCACGACCTGTCTGCTATTAGCACCAGATTTGCATTTCATTTGCCGTAACATTTAATGAAATTGTTCGGAATTGGCCCTGAATTTCTATGTATGGGATATTCCTATACCTGCACAATTGGCGGAGGCGCACCGTTAAATCTGCTTCACCCGAAATTGTACAGTTATTTATACTTAATTTTACTTAAATTTAAAATATTGTTGTAATTGAGGATTAGTTATTTATGTGAGTGTTATACTCGAGTGTTTTTGAACATTGTTTCAGGCGTCAGTTTTCAAAATAAACTTATTTTATAAATGTAGGTGACAGTAGGTTCACGTTACCATTACTGCAATTGAACGTCAACTATAACTAGATATTAAAATGAATTTTAGAATCCCGAAGACTATGATATTGGTCTAATATTCAATAATATAAAAGCGGTAATAACAATTAGGATATTTATCAATCTAACTTTTAATGCATTTTCTCCCTGTCGGGTTTTCAATACTTGTCAAATTTGCACTCTTCTTCGTTCCTAAACAACAGGTAGTCGTGAATTTACCAATAAAGTTAGTGCTCTAAATGCTATTACCACAGATAATTTTGTAAAAGTAGGTACATAATGAAGGTTTATTACAATAATATAGGCAAATATAAAAAATCATATGTATTTATATGGACGAATCTAAGAATTGCCCATATTCTAGATGGAAAACTTACAGTGTAGTGGATTTGTTGTACAATCTTTCCTTGCTGTGTGGGAATGCAAAAAAGATTGCCCCGGCAAATAAAGCAACATAATTGCCTTCTCTGTAGGGGTTTCGTTGGTTTTTTAAGCTTATATTTAACACGTCCCGAGGTAAGCCGTGCGAAAAAACAAAACGATCATCGTTTTCTCCGAAGACCTACGTGTCGGGGAACACATTTAGAGCTCGGTACTCTCGATGTAATCTTGATACATTTGTAATTTAGCTAATTAATTCAAGCCAACGCCGGTTTGGTATCGCATTACACCTTTTTGTCGAGAGTGTGAGAGCTCGGCATGGCCTCTCTGGGAGCGTCGCGGGCGGGCAGGGGGCCGGGGGGCCGACCCAGGAATGCAGGATCACTTTTCAACTGCCTCTGCGCCGGCAAGCCAAGCCAAGCATGAGTTCAGCCACCACAAATATTCACATGGTATCATTAGCAAACCTCATGTATTCCGCCTTTGCTTTGCTCTGTGTGTAATCCCCAGACTTTACCACTGTATCCCATAATTACCGCTTGCGTGAATGCGTACATGTGCTATCTCTATATGCACGAACGTTCTCTATATTCGTCCGTCTGTGCTAGCAAACGGTCTCTGTGTATTTATCAGTAATTCTCAGCCCGCAGCGGTCTTAATTAAATGAACAGGTTATCCGTACTTTACTTCGAGTAATGAGGTACTGGAGAGACGAGCCTGCAATTTTGAAAGTGATGAAGATTGCATATTCCACGCTGCTGTTTAGTTCTGGATGTTGGTTTATGAATCTTTAATATTAATTGAGTAAATGTATGATACATACACCGAGAAAGATTTTTATATTGTGGCAAGCAAATCAACATTGTGGGTACGCACATACAAGAGATATAAATGTACGAACAGGTATACTGTTATATCAATGGTCACTAAAATATTTATATTTGATTTACGTTGAGTTACTAACTAAAAGAGAAAATCTCTTAAAGAAGCAAATATGTGTGTATACAATTATAAGTAGAAATATAAATACAGGGTGGCTCACGCTGGACGTTCACCTTGAATAACTTTGTTATTAATAAAGTTAGAACAATAAAAATTTCAAGGATTTACTCAGCGCACAAAGGGCTCCAAAAAATCCCAGTAAAATTTTAGTCTAACTCTTCTACTTTTCGTGCATGCGCACATCAAACTGTAAAATTCATAATGATGAAACTTTTTTTTCTAATATTATTTTTTCCGCTGCTCATTCTGCTTAGATCTGTGTAAAGATTGTTTCAAAATATTGACGCATGCGCACACAGTGGTAATTTAAAAAATGCTTTTTTTAAATAACTGTAACACCTTTAATTAATAAGTTAAAAAAATAAATTTTTTTAGCATCTATTCAGTTCATGAAATACTTCAAAACTTTCCAATAACTTTTTTTTCTATGACGTACAGTTTCCATGCAAGCGCACATCACACTTGAAAAAACACCATTACTATTGGTTTTTTTTTAAGGAATAGTGGTTCCCCTGGGTTTTCCGCGTACAACGATACGCATATTGTTATGAAAAATCTTAATTAACTCACTAATTTATACATTTAATTGAATTCAAAGCCAAAGTTTCTTTGGACGACTGGACAAGGTTCTGTATGTATCTAATAGGAGCAAAAGACGTTTAAACTGGTTCTAGTTTGGCATTTCACGGCATTTACGAGTTTTACTAATTTATGACCTATTCAGAGTTTCAGACCAGACGAATCTCTCACAAGTAGATAAGTTTATTATTAAACAGTGTTGCACTTGTAATTATGTAATTGTTCCGCATAAAGACTTGACCACAATTTATATTCATAAATTGATTAGCGATCAATCAATAAGACGATAAGAAGATAAAAAGTCGTTAAAGCCTAAATTGCAAGTATTTGTTACAAACATCTCAATTACGGTACTTTATTTTAGTGAGGGTACATAGAGAAAACGCAATTTTGTAAAAATAATTATTTATGTCAAAGACTTGAACTTTGTGATAAGAATGCCAATTTATCTTAGAGACACTGACCGTAATTATAGAATAAGATAAGAATGTGCAGGTAAAATGAAATTGTAGTCTAATGAAACGTAATTAATTTTGGCAAAGTTCTAATGAAAAACCTTGCAAAACATGATGTCATATTTTTTTATTATCACAAAAAATAATTACAAATTAAAGTCACTTATTTATGTACATTATGTACATGTTTCAATTAGAAAATGTATTAACAACAAAATAGTAATTGTAAGTAATAACAAAAAATACCACAAAAAATAATTGTTATGTTTTTTTATCGTTAAATACAGTATTGTGAAGAGTATTCCTTTTATACGAAACACTTTATCTTTGAATGAATGAATGAAACACAACTTGATTTTTACGACCTTTTATTTTGGGAAATTCCCACTTTGTAGAATAAGAGAAAGCACTATATGTCAGGTACTTACTATTCCGAAACAAAGCAAGGGTGTACTAAATTGCCTTTTCCTGTATGTGCCCTCACTTTCGCACTTCGCAGGTAAGAAAAGAACCATCTATTCTTAAAATAAAGTACCGTAATTGAGATGTGTGTAACAAATACTTGCAATTTAGGCTTTAACGACTTTTTATCTTCTTATCGTCTTATTGATTGATCGCTAGTCAATTTATGAATACAAATTGTGGTCAAGTATGTATGCGGAACAATGAATTACAAGTGCAACACTTTTTAATAATAAACTTATCTACTTGGAACTCGGAGAACTTAAGCAAGGGGAGGCCGGACCGGCCTACAGTCTTTGGCGGCATCGAGTACGTGATCAGCTAGTGAGGAATACGGGGTCATCGCCACATCTGGCAGCAACATGCCAACAGAGGCGTGAAGAGAAGTCTCATGTGCAACCCTGAGACAAGTAGCCAGTGCAAAAAGGGCGCGAAATCGGCAGTGATGCCATGACGTAAAACAGGCCACCCCCTCCCAGAGGGCAGAGGGCATAAATACGAGCGCACCCCAAACCTCGATAGAAAGTGTATAGATGGTTGAAAGAGAGCTGCTTAGGCATTCTCGATCTTCTTTTGCGAGTTCGCGAGTCACTTTGCTTCTGACCCGAACGTCCGTTGTAATTCGAAGGAGGTGTCCTGGAAGGTATTGCCACGCTCAGCTTGTATAACTCCTAGAACTCATCCGCCTGAGAGCGTGTCGATCTAAGTTGTACAGGAGAGTCAGCTGGTAGATGCTTCGAGGCCGTCTCCGTCGGATTGTTCCAGGGGTTCGCCAAGAAGCACGGCGAGCTTATCTTTCCTGCCGTCGGATCGTTCTCTCGGCCGAGAGAACCGCTCCGATAGCTAGGGGCGGGTGTCGCTGCTTGCATTTCGTGTGGCCTAACTGTCTAGCGACTGCCGGCAGGCATTGCCCCGTACTTCCCCCCACGGGTGCGTAGGACGCCAATGTGTGCTGCATGAGACGCTAGTGCAGAGTGGACCCCCGAAACGCCGCTAATAGTGCTTTGTGTTCCCGCGATAGTTGCCAAAGGTAATTGCGGGCTAGTCAAGTGTAAAACGGCAATCGTCCCTGCGGGACGCTATTCATCCGTGGCAGGTATCTTTCACCTAACGGGAGGCTTGAGGGGGTACGACCAAGGCGTGACATTCATTCCCACAGAAGGCCAGAGCAGGTACCTGGTATTGTATAGCCAGTGGAAAGAGGTGACCTGACCGGTAAGAGTGGTATATTTTATTATTCACCATTGCGAGGGCAAACCTGTTGAAATCAGAGCGGTCAATGTGTAGTTGACACCTTAGAGATAACATGTAGCTAGCATGGGAAATCCGCCATTGTTACGGCGCCATTTTGGTACCGCTTATAATTCATTATACTTGTACACCTTACTGATGTATTGTATGGTTTTGCTCCGTGTATGTCATATTAGGTTTGTTTTATCATGCAAAATGGAAACATGTCAGCAACTAGTACCGAATTACCCAGAGCGCATGCGTCAGAAAAGCAACAAGTTGGTAACAGATGTGTGATAGAACGGTTTTAAGGGTAAATAGAACCCTAAATACACAATAGATGTTGCTTAAAAATATAACCAAAAAATTAAGGTTGGTCATCCTGGTATGTTCAATGACGTTATGTTGCATCTCTGTTTAGGAAAGTCCGTTGTATATATTTGTAATCAGCTGTCATTGTGTACCTATACGTGTAAGTTGTAATTTATAAACAAGAATGGAAGGTAAAAACAGCAAACTAAATATATTGTGAAGGTATTAATAAGGCCAGCATAATTAGTAGAACTACGACACTTATCAGATTAAATATTGGGGTTGAGATTTAATTAAAAAACCCGGCAGATGAATCCTCTGTCTTCATAGCGGTAGGTCGCGCCATATGTCGTCAAAAAATCTGGAAAATGTTTCCAGTCTCAAGAGCGCCCGAGGCACGGCTGTGCAAGGTGCGGAGCGTGGTTCCAAAGATGTTCCTATTCCAAGAACGACTAGAGAACGGAAACGGTCAAGGTCGCCCTAATGGGAAACCGATGCGCTGGCCTTTGGGCCAAATCTCTGTGCAAAGTTCGCTTGATCGTTACCAACGCTGCTATTGGTGGCCCGGTGATGAAGGGTAGGCGCTGTGATTGATCTTTCTTCATACGAAGAGCGGGAATGGTTCTCATTGGTCGAGAGACAGCCAGTCAAACGGTCGGAGAGAAAAGGTTAAAAAAAAAGGTCTCGCGGAGAGTGCCGAGAGGCACGATAGAAAAACAGTCAATCGAAAAGGAGCGTTCCTGTGAACAGGCAGGCAGTTAGTTCTGATCGGCCGGCGAGAGTTTGGGAGTTGGAATCGGTCCGGCCCTCGACCAGCGCGCGGTCGCGAAAGTTCTTCTCGGCGGATCTTCGACCAGCGCGCTGTCGCAGAAGTCAAGTCGCGTGGAGAAAACGGTCGGTCGTTCACAAGAGAGCCACCACAGAGAGAAAGTTTCGGTAGCCGCTAGGGGTAGCTTAGCTGGCAGAATCCGAGTGTTTGGCGGCAAATTTCGAGTGAAAGATTTTGTGAG
>JAWQRP010005397.1:0-10737 GCA_033557875.1 Quadriops clusia
ATAGACGGACTCAGTAATATATACAAATCAATTTTTAAATAAAATTAACAAACACACACACACACACACACACACACACACACACACACACACACACACACACACACACACACACACACACACACACACACACACACACATACATACCCACACTTTGATTAAATTTTTCGTTGTTGTCATATCATTTGTTATATTTCCTCTGATAAAGCGGTCAAACCGCGAAACGCGTAAGGAAAAGTGCATTTCATTTTATGAAATAAGGACTATAAACCCAAGATTATAAAAATATTTAAAATGATATGTATAACATTTTTGGATGGTCATTCAGCTCTGAGTTACAGAGTCTTGAAAATGACCGACATTTTTGCTCGCTCGTAGGTGTTCCCTTAATTTTGCAGGCCAGTGTATATCAGGTGAAATGAATAATAGCATCATTTGAAATAAAAAAGATTATCTCACTTCCGACGTGTAGTAATTACTAAGGTAAAATATTTATGTGCGAATATGTCTTACCGAGGTCGTTTTCACGATTATTGTATTTTCACGGTGCGTTGGCCCATAAAACTGCCAGCGGCAACAGCGTAGTTGAGGAAAAGGGGCGCAAATTAGAAGTTATTCCGCAAGGAATCAATTTCATTAAGGCCGGGAAAGTAAAATCTTCAGTAAACGAGTGCTCGATTTGTCGTCGAACACAACATGCAAACGAGTAAATATTATTTAATTAGAGGAGCCAAACATGACGTAAACATAGAAGGACAAGGATACCTTACAGATACTCTCTCATCCTGCAAGTTTCCAGGACAACGGCCGGGTCCTGCGAGGAGATTGATTATGTACTAGACGTGCGTCATAGGAGATTGCGTGCATATAAAATTGTACGTAAAAATAGATTGCGGTTTGTATGCATTCTCGACTATTTACATTGACCTGCGTTTATCTGAAATACCAAAACGTCTTTTGGAACTTTCCGCAGACACAAGACATCAATGGATATTTTTAACAATGAACAAACATATGACTAAACGATTTCTTTGATTTTTAAAAACATTTTTGACGTTGGACAAAATGCCAGTGCCAATAGAGTTAGCAAAAAATAAATGGTCCTGAGCAAAAATAATATTCATTACGTGCTGGTCGAATACTACACGGGTGTTGTGGACGCAGATGTTCGTCATTGTTAATGTAGGTTATGGATGTACACGTTTCGCCTCAAATCAATTCTAGCATATACGCGTAGATATAATTATTTCTAGAACAAAATTATTTCTAGACCAGAACTTAACACACTGAATTATTATAAAATAAAACATTACAAACATATCGTTTATTGTTCCACGTGAATAGGATTAGAAACTAACGCGAATAGTGTAATCAATGCAGAATTTCCTTTATTTCAGACACATATGTTAATGTGACTTTTCCAACTGTTGTTTATGCAATAAGTGAATTCTCACAAATATTTTGTCTATCCTTATAAACAATTTGCTTTTAAAGTGTTTATTTTCACATGGGTTTATTTATTTTCCGTGTCACTTCAACATGTTTTATCTTCAACGACCTGAATTAAAAGTTTAATCCTAAAGTAAACGCGCTCTGATAATTACATAAATTACCATTTTCCCAAGCTATATTTTTCTATTTACATATCATATTCTGTGTTGCTTTTCTATGTTTGTATTATTTTATTCTGTTCAAAAAACGTTCTAAACTTGTTCATAGATATACACAAGAACAAAATATTGTTATTGTACATATCTATTTAATTTAAGCAAGGAAATTAGAGATACATTTTCCGGTAAAATTATTTTATGAAATAATTCCTTTATATACAAGCGCATTGATGAATGCAGTGTTATGTCTGCCACACTTTCCATTTTGTAGGCGAGAAGCTGAATTTAGGACTTTATTTTTAGCAAAGCTTATTTATTGCCGGTAATTTAGTAAACGCACTTTTGTCTACTAAAGAGAGTCATCTATTTAAAATATTTGCAATAACATTTATTGTAAATCGCAAATAATGCAAACAAATCATAATGATAATTTTCGTGTTTTAATCATTAGATAAACTTTGAGCACAATATTATAATTACACCAGTGTATATAATAGCGAATGTTATTTACTTCAATTTTCAATCGAAGGCGTAATTTACACAAATATTTTTGTAATAAAACTAGATATATTTAGAATGATTTATACTTTCGGAGATATTTTTGCCCAACGTTTCCTCAATTTCTAGGAAATTAATCTGTTCGAAAATAAATATTCCTTCTTCCAATTTAAAAAATATGAGAATTTAATTTTCAGCCGAACGTTATTACGGAAACTTATCTCTTTTATTAACAGATACCAATTTAATTTCCTTTAATATCCGTTGCAGTAAAGGTTGTAATTTAATATGAGCCTATCCAGTGGCTTGGAAAATGTTTGATTGACAGTACTGATTGGCAATTGATTTGTAGTTAGGACTTTGTGTCATGTTCATGTACCAAAGACTATATTGCTTCCACGTTATATGAACCACAAATCAGTCAACCATTATCACGAATTTTGATCGGATTAGTTTTCTTTTTCTGTAATATTCTTTAAATTATAGTGCTGCAACTTTTTAGCTTTGATTTCTGGGGTGTGAAAGATGCATTTTTAAACGGTCGCGCGATTAGTTTTAAACGCGTTCTTTTCCTGACGGAGTATTTTATAAAATAGAATGTAGAGTAGTGCTCATGACAAACAGAAAATTCAAAATACATAGAAATATTAAAATTTCTGTTTGTAAGGTAAATGTATAGATAGAAGAACGTATTAATATAAATATAGCTTACAGATGCATGGTTTGATTGGTTAACAAAAAATAAAAATAAATACATATTAGAATTTCAATACTGTGAAAATTTTAAGGAACATTTAAGATTAGAAGTATGACAATAGATTAGCAAATACAATAGACACGTTTCTTTGACGACGATTTCATTATGATGAATTACAGAAGCAATACTGGGATAAATTAATGAAAGCCTAAAACCAAAAGGCTAAACTTTAGTAAAATGAAATAAATGGTAGATTCAAGACGAGTGTTTTAATTTGGTAGACCTAAAAACCCAAGAACAGAAAAAAATATCTAAAGATATTGTGAATTAAATTGGAATTCCGGTAATTATTTGATCATACATAGCGGTGATATTACTAAATTGTATAGGACTTGTTTTGCGAATTAGGGAAACGAACACTTTAATGAACCACACGGAAATTTACGGGAAATTAGAACTTTAACCTGTTTCTTGTTGTACAGGGTTTAAACCGTGAGTTCGGTGATTTATTGCGATGATTATTTCCTGTTCATTTGAGCGCTAGATGTTTTGTTTGAAAGCAATATGTCAGTCGTAAAGAAGGAGTAAGGTGATTAAGAGCTTTTGTGAATAGAAATTAAACCAAGTAATATTCGCACTTGCATGATCTCAAATTATTAGTTTAATTTCAAATGTAATTAGAATAGTTGGAGGATAATTGATAAAATAGTACTTTCTTGGTTTTGTTTTGATTTGTGTTCAATATGCAGATTTTTACTTATATAAGTGTTGAAATGCTTTTTTTGTACTTATTCTTCTGTATCTATAGTAAATTGAAAATTTTAATAATCGCATTGAAAGTTTTTGTGTCATTGTAGTATCTTTAACATACTTATCTTCTTAAAGTAGGTTAATAATAAAGTGCACAATAAATAGTGAACTAGACAACTTCATATTATGGGGTTATAATAACTAGCGATATCGTAAAAGCGTCTTATTTCGAATACTTCATGAGTTCCAATACCCTTAAACGTGTTGGATTTATAGTAGTCGTAAAAACAAATAACACACTGAAAATATTTACACAGAAAATCTTCTAAGGGAGGCTGAAAGCATGTTGAGTAGGTTCGCTGGTTTATAGTTTCAATTTTCTTTTGCCTGTGTAAGCTTGGTAAAACAAGTAAAATGTCAATAAAAGTTTGTTTTACTCGGTACATATCAATGTGTCCTCAAGGGAAACGTATAGTTTTAGAAGTCACATGTGTGAAACTTCTATTGCATTTGCAATTTAGAAGCAATATCATATTCAAAACGATAACCTTTGATAGTTTTAAAAATTGAGGTGTAAGATTGTTTATAATTAGCGTCAGTGAACTTTCAATCCGTAGAACTAATTAACATTGAACACATACTTGACATTAACTAATTTAAATTATGACATTTAACAAACATGCAGTATCAAAATTCTATGATTAGATACATGCATTTTCATGAGTTGAATATGTAATTCTAGAGTAAACAGATAGATTGATTTTTAAGTTTAAAACAAAAAGTCGTTTAAATTACTCACCATCTGGTGTTCCAGAAGCATCTGATTTGGGTCCTCCATACCCCGACTGATCGATTGAATCGTAAGAAGCAACTTTGAAGTCAGTTTTCTTCCAGTTCCAACTGCAACTTTGTTCGAAATCGCACGATACTCCGGGATTTTTATTGTTCATGTCTTTGTCGGCTTTGTTCAAAATTTTTAATTTTTGTAAATGGTCATGTTGGTTGATAGGATATTGCTCCGTTTTAATGCTTCCTAACTGAGGTTCTACGAAGTGCCTTCTTCCAGTGAAGTTCATTTCTTTACTAGGGCGGGCGTCGGACATAAACACATCTTTCTTCAGATTGGCCATAGGTTCTTCTTGAAGTTTTTGTTTAATGCTTGCAAAGCTTCCGTACTTTTTGGAATCTCTTTTCCAGCGCCTGTTTCCAGTATAAACGTACACTTCGTTCCCATATTCTACTGTCGACGAGCCATAATCTCGTTGTGAGTCTTCAATATTGCTATCTATAGGACGTTTGTTTTCAATACCAATTATTATATCATTTGCAGTTTTCTTGATTTTCTTAGGGAAAACAGAATTTTTCTCGCTGTCATCTGGAAGCGTTTGGGAGTATTTTATTTTTCCTATACTCAAATTCAAACATTCGAAAGCCCGTTTTTGGTACATTAACATCAATAATATAAATAATATTTTAATCGCCACCATATTTGTTTTTCAAATATCGTTTCTGATGTAACAATTAATTACTTTTAAGGGTTTCATTTTTTTGCGTAGATCTTCAGCATTTGCGAGGTCTTTCTGGAAACTAACGAATTTTCTATTAATTTAGCGATAAGGGTGCGAACTCGTATGCGATGCTACCTAAAATGTCTGGGCTTTAAATTGGTTCGCCTCAGAAATGTCAAAGTGCAAAATTTAACCAAACAAAACCTACCCACATAATCCAACAATTCTATGAAAACCGATACAACTTAAACAATGGAAAATGCTTCCGCAATGAAAGTTTCAGCAAATATTTAGCTGTAGGACATTCATTATTGAATTGTTATCGGAAAACTGACCGAATATAACTTACCCTAATGTACAAACCCATTTTTCCGCGTTAAGCCCAGACAAATTAGTAGAAGATTTAACGTTTTATGATATTACCACTAGCTTGATGCACGGCAAAAAATCATTTTTCACTTTCCTAACAATTTCAATTTATTTCCTTCTCTTAGGTAATTTGGCATACGCACTCATTTTAGATAAACTACACAATTGGTCTGCGATAAGTTTTCACGTTAATATTTACGAACAGAATATTGACGCAAACAAAGTTTAAATACGTAGCACAATCTATCCTCGCAACTTTGGTTTTAAAATTACAATCATTAAACTCCGAGATGTAAAAATATCTTGGTACAACCCATGTCTATGTCTTCTGTTAGCCAAATTTAATACAGGACGTGCTTATGCATTTGCGTTCACAAGACAGAGAAGGATTGTATCTATCGATTTTTACCCGCCAACAGAGTAAGAGTTGGTTGAACTGACTGAACGAGATGAAATGTTCTTAGGGACATCTCGTGGGATGCTGCGCAAGCACTCAATTGCGCTCTTTTGATCTAATAGCTAGTTAGTATGTATTTTTTGCGTTTATTCCTATTTTCTCGTCTTACTTCCATTATCCTTATCTCCGGAGAATAATTTACAATGTAACCTAATTCTTTAATGCATACAAAATTTGGAGCTTCCTATTGTGTTATGTGCGCAAGGGTGTGAGTCTGAGAAAGGCCATCTGGTCGGATACTTACCTGTATAGAATTTATACAATACAGAACTTTAACGAATTCATAATTTTTCTGCTTAATATTTAATCTGGTAATTAGGTAACTATAATTGATTCAATTTGTTACATATGAATTAAAAAATATTTAACTGCTCAAAGTGCATATTATTAATACAATTTTAAGCAAAGGATGGTTCGTACAATTCCTGATAATTTCAAGTTTTTCTTTTTAGACAACTGATTTAGTTTGGAAGGACATCGATTGAATAATATAGAACTACATGACTATACAGACCTGAAGATGTTGTTTTGAATGAAACTGGTTACCTAAGGAGAAAAAAATAAAATCACCATGAAGAGGGCGATTCGTTTTTTTTACTTTCTGGTCGAGTGTTCCTGAATCGATTTCGCCCATTTTTGCTTTGGGAACTGTTTGTGTGTGTGTGAACACGATAACTTAAAATTGGGCTAGATCAATGAAATTTGGTAGTCATTTTAGTTAAAAAGTCAACACGTTTCAATTTTTGGATTTATTCTGATAATCTGATAAACGGCAGTGGAACTCCTTCAAGTAAAGTGACCTTTTGTTTCGAAGTATTTGTTTCAAATTTTATACTTGCTTTAGAAATAATGAATCAAATTTCAGCTGAATCCCTCTCCCGGAAGTGGATTTTTTTAATTTTTTTTTTAATATGCATACGTGATTATCGTATTGTATATTTAACATACTTATAACAACCTCAAATGTATAATATCAAAATTATTCAATGATCATTCTGAAACCTGGGCCTATCTTATCTAGGGGACCTTAGAAATATACGAGAAAGTCGAGTGGAGGCCACTCCATATTTATTTAAATTGTATACCCGATATCCTGATTTGTGTATCTCAACATGAATATGCATAATATGTATTAATACATATTATATTTTATTTCCCAATCAACGTTGTTCCCAATCTTCACATACCTATTTCTATATAACATTTTAAGGTCTTGCATAACTATAAATATTTCAGTTTTTTATATTGCTTTCTCATTACAAAAATAGATTCCTTTCTACCGTTCTCCATAAGCACACATATAAAAGAGTTGAAAAACAGAATCATTTTAATTGGCATGGAATGGATATAAAAAAATCATAAGTTAAAAATAAATCCGTTATAAATAATTACTATTATACGTTTATACAAGGCGGTAGATTTAGTTAAATGTTGCTTTTTTATACCTATGTACCACTTTTACATAGCAATAAAGATTACACAACTTGACCGAAATCCCGTTGCCAGCAAATAGCCGAGTAAAGGTACATGAAACAAGGTAAACTTATAAAGTTATGTAAAACTAGATTTTTGTGTAAAATTCATAACTGTAACTTTATATAATCTATGAAATGATTTATTAACGTAGTTATACCTATACACTTGCTAAAAAATTATAAAATCATATTTAATATAAGTACTAAATGAAGTACAATTAGATTAATATGTTCAATATTAGATTTTTATTATCTTCAAAATAGCAATAACGTTCTTACTTGAGATATTCATAAAATTATTGTTACATTACATTCCTTGTATAATTTTGTAGTAAATAAGTTTAACATTAAAAAAAAACGTAATTAAAACAGATATATTTGATCCGTTAGAAAAACAAACTAAGAAAACAATATGAAATTAATTAATATTGTCTAAAAATTACACTTCCGCAGTTGTTTAGACTACTCTTACTCTATATGAACAGTCTATTGCTCTTCTTATAATTATTCACGTTTTAGTTTAGTTTCTGCTAACTTTATATCGAGATCGTTTGTATATTTAAATCGCCAATTTTAGTTTGCAATGTAAGAAAAAAAAGTAGTTTTATCAATTTAACAAAAACAGGATATAATAAAACAAATTGAAAAATATGCAACTAAAATATGGAGTAGGAGAATGTGCCATCAGATAAGATATTTAAAAACAAAAGAAGAAATTAATGGAATAAACTTAATAAGAATTAAACAATTTTTAGAAGCATTTTTGTGTTGATTTTACTACTTTGCGGATTATCCGCGAAATTCACTTATCTGCGATTGCCGAGCCACCCATTATCGCGGATAATAGGGAGTTTACTGTATTTCTATAATTCATAAAAATACCCGCATATAACATCTACAACCCTGGAGGTGAGAATGCAGTGATCATAATTTGAAGATGTGCGTTATCCCTAATAATAGTCTACTGCAGTACAATTTTGTGTAAGGTCTTTTAACTAATGTCATTGTACCAAAATATGTGTTTGTCTATCAGTATCTCTTTGTTATAAGTTACTTTAAGTTATGTGTTATAAATGAGTATATGCAGAAATTATAAATTTTAAGTACAAATTTACCAAATTTGTATAGATTTGAGGACGTAAGGAATTTATTATCGATTAAATCCAATAACACAATCGCCGATATTTATTACAATTATTCATGATGATCTGATGATCCCTATAGAAACTATAGCTAACCTTCAACTAAAGTGGGAAATATGAAACTCAACTAGCATACATACCTACTCTCTTATAAGATGCCATGTATACAGGGTGTCCCACGGCGATTTAATCGAGCGATATCTCGAGAATGGATTGTAATAAGAAAATTTGATTTTGGAGACTGATACCACTATCAGTGGCGCTTCGTTCAGTGCACTAAGATTTTTCTTCCGATCGCCATTTTCCGGTTACGTGATATCATGTTTACATTTTTAAACATTACGCCCTGTATGTTATTAACTTTTAAGAAAACTGATTCTTAGATATATTCAACGATACCATATTTATTAGTACATATTCTAAATGTAACAATATGAGAAAAAAATTTAAAAAAACAGAATCAGAGAGGCATGTCTTACTGTTACTTTAACTATGAGTGTAGCTGCATGTATCAGAAATTATGACAAGATTTGAATATTGTGTTCAGGAAACCGGACGTCATGTAGTTTTAAACATGTAATTAAGGGCTGCTTTTACAATTCTCAAGTAGCAGTATTTAACCAGTAAGTTCTATAAGGTCTCACAGATTTTACTGGTCAAATAGCGCTACTTGAGGATTGTGAAAACAGCTCAAGAAATAACATTTCTTTTTGTTTGTTTTTTTCCCTGTTTTTCTTTATCTTTTCTTTAACGTTTAATACCTATTATCCTAGAATTTCGACAAATGCCAGAACTAACCAGGATTAACCTAGAACGCACAGTACTCATAGTTTTATATCGCTCCCGCACAGTGAGGCGATCAAATTTTTTTCTAGTCGATAAATCACCGTTCTTTTTATCAAGCAAATACTAGGGAACAACACATACCCTCGGCCTTTCCCAGGGCCAAAATTTCTTAAGAGTATAATTTTTTTTATCTCTTTCTCGCCCTCTTTTTCCTGGATGACAAACCCTAGACCTTTTTTTATTTTTTTCGTCTTATAGTTACATTTTGAATACTAATAAATATGGTATCGTTGAATTTGTGTAATTAAGGTGGCTGACCAGTAAACAAACTTATTTGTAAACATTGACATGTGTCCTTCTCTAACGTCAACGACGACGTATATCTATCCCGTCGCGGGAATTTTGAATCTGTTTCAAACTTTTCAGATTTCTTAAAAATTTGGTAATATTTTTCAAAATTTCATAAAGATAAAATGCTCTTTATGTTGTAACGTGTGTCGCCACAGCGAGATTTTGTGCGATAATCGATAAGACAAAAAAAATAATTAAATATTTTGCCAAAAGGGCGTTGTAGTTACCTTTCAAATCATGTTTTAAAGCATCTGCGAAAACCTCATCATATTCCGCCTAGTAATTTTTGAGATATTTGAAAAGCGCGGTTTGTTTACTAGTCAGCCCTCTTAAAGTTAATAATTACAGTTAATTAATTCGATTAGTAGAAAATGAAGTACTTTCTTAATGGAATAGATTTTTATATTTTCACAGTAGGTGACCGCGGTTTCGATCGCCAAGCGCCATCATCGGACCTCTTCAAGAGAACAGAAAAGTCAAAATGTAATATTCTATCATTTTGAACAATAAAGTTGTATAATAATTTACATAAAATACACAAAAATATAAAAGTATAAAATGACAAATTATAAAATGAACAAAATTGAGTCGAAAGTAGAAAAATGTATAAAAATGTATAAGGAACTTTCATGTAGTCAAAGATCAAAATGACCTGCACACGGTTTTATTATGTAAAGCATTAAATTGAAAACAGCAAAATCCAAAGTTTTGATATTTTCAATTTAAAGTTTTACATTATAAAACCGTGTGTATCATTTTCATCACTGATTACATATAAGTGCCTTATACATTTGTATACATTTGTTTACTTTTGACTAAATTTTGTTCATTTTATAACTTGCTATTGTTTATTTTTATATTTTTGCATATTTTATGTAAATTACTGTGAAACTTTATTGTTTAAAACTAGCAGACCCGTCGTTCTTCGAACGACACTTTGAGTGCACGGTTTTTTGAAAGGGGCAAAAGTGTAGTATACATGAAAGAAGTGGAAAGAGAGGCCAAGACATTGTTTGAATGAGAAGAATATTTTTTCTTTTTTTTTAAATATATTACATATTTTATTTACCTCGTCTTTTCTATTTCTTTATCCC
>JAWQRP010005398.1:0-10737 GCA_033557875.1 Quadriops clusia
ATGGGGAAATTTCGGGTCTTTCGGAGCCCCAAAAGTTGACTTCCCAAGGCCCCATTGGAAAACCGTTTCTTAGTGCGCCCCTACGAATACCGATCTACCGGCCGTCCAAATTTCAGATTTTTCCCGTGCGCCGTTTGGGCTGTGCGATGATGAGTGACTGGGTATCTATCTATCTCAGTGGGTTTTCGATTTTATTAATACTAGATATAGAAATATGAATAATATAATGATAAATAAATACCTTTCGAGTAGACAACAATTCTGTTTCTGCAAAATACTGTTCTGCGGAATCCTCTTCTGTGAAATGCTTTTCTATAAATTCTCTTCTATAAAACATGCTTCTGCGAAAATCGTACTACTGAAATAACAGGTCATAGATATGTACTATTTTTTATGCAAAAACTAGCTAGCCTTCTTACCATTGCAAATAACAATTTTCCTAATATTTTTCAGAAATTCATTACACCCCAAATGAAGCTGTCACTTCCGTTGTTGACAGTTCAATTATTTATACATTTGTACATAATTTGAATCAAGATGGCGCCCGCGTGTTGTTTCAAACGTCAACATGACTACCAACCTTTTGTATTTTTGGAACTAACTATTTTGAAACAATAAATGCGCGCCATTCAAAAAATTGATAGTATATGATTTAAGTTTCCTGTTTTCTAAAAATAAAACTAAAAACTTGCAATTTAATATTTCTATAATAATTATAACATATAAGCAATTCATAATCAACAATATCGATTTAATTACATTAGAATTTCGCATCAAATTTAGCTTTCATTAGTGTCATCCTACCCCTATTGGGGTTTTCTCTAGGGAACTAGTGTTCCGAACCCTTCTAATAAAGGGTTGTCAATCTTACTCTCTGTAGACTATAATCGCTCGACACGGAGTTTGTTGTGAAGCCACGTTGGGAAACTACACACATAATCCTAAATTTCAACAAAATTGGAAAGCGATTTTAATTTGATACAGCTCCCTCAAGAACCCTTTATCAGTACTTATCCTCTTTGTTTCATTTCTAAAACTCAACAAATCTATAAATCACCACAAACAGTCCTAAATAAAATTTCTCAAGTCTCGAAAATTTCCCTTTTGTGCACTATAAATGTGATTATTCAACATTAAAAATATTATACACTTTTTAGATAACTTCTCCATCCGAACTCGATTCCCTAATCACCGCCCATTCTACCCAAAGTGGCGACAAAGAAGCAGGAGGAGGGGAAACATAGGACGAGGAGCAAGACGGCATCCATTCTTTAGCAGACGCACTTTTATGATGTGTTTGATCGCTTTAGAGTTCAGCTAAGATACAGCCGAAGGATTTAGGAAGACGAAAGCTTTAATGTTGTCTGCAAATGCAAATGTTATCGCTTTTGCAACAATTTAAGGGAAATCAATATAACTCTGTTGCTAATGTAGCCACCTAATCCCTTGTAATTGCTTTCAAATGTATTAAAAATAAAGGAGAGAAGGAACATTCCAACACAAAGGAATTAATTATATACTTTTGTTGAACAACTACATCATTACTTAATTCCATTTGTTAGTACGTATAAATATATAACTTAAGAACATAAAGCCATTCGAAAAGATACGTATTTTTATACTAACGCAGAATAACATGTAGAATGTACTGTAGCGTCATAATTAGCAGACTTCTTTGTAAACAAACCATTAACTACCGCACTTGAATTGGACAAAATACATAAGCATGAAAAATAAAATTTAGATTTGTACTTATCATTCATTATCATTACTGAGAAAAGCAGATAGCACTACTAGTTGTAAAAGTATCGTAAATCTTTAGTTAGTTTAGTTTAGTTATAAATAATAAATAATCATTAATAAATATTAATAATAGTTCATTTATTATATCGACGACTAGGTTCGATTTAGATAATTTCGTAACGTCAAGTGTAACATAACATTAGATGCCTAAAATTTCCAAAAAATGTGATTTCATCGCTGTGACTCGACCCTATATTTTTCTATAACTGTAATTATTGCTCAGTGGGACTTTCTTTCGGGATGTAATCAAAACTGAAACAACTAGTGCCAATCTGCAACTTAAAAGAGACGTGTTAAACAAATCGTTATTAAAGTAGCGTTACTGTATGATAGGTTCTTTATGAAACACTTACAAAATTTTATATACTGAGAGATTTTATAAAAGCAACTTTTATTGAATGTAGCTTAGATAATATATTACTCATAATAATATATTAATTATAATAGTATATTATATTTATTTATTGAAGTATATGTAAAGTTTTATTAATAAGGTTTTTATCGCATAAGTTTTATATAAGTAATGGACTTAAAGGGTATAATTTTGATTAAACATTTCTCCACTTTTATCCGAATTCAAGGGTACAAATCTTGCAACTGCACAAACACTTCAGAAATAAATTTTTACCTGTTCTTGATGAAACGTAGTTGTAAAAATAAGCATAGAAAGAAAAATTAGTTAAAAATACAACTTGAAATGACACTATTTTTCTATGTTCCATAATTATTATCGTAAGAGTATATATATAATATAAATATTACTTGTAGAAGAGAACTTTAGAGAAATATATCACAAGCTTTTATTGTTATGCATACCTAAAGAATAAATATGTAAAGATAAAGTATATAGTTTATAGTATATACTGAATAGTTATACGGATTCAAATAAAATGTAATTTATAATAAATAGCATTCTTGTTATATTATAATACTTCTATTAAGCATTTTTAAACTTGTATTACTACAAATATGTATTGTACATTCAGTTGTAGTTGTCTAGAAATTGAAAAAGTTATCAGCAAAATATTAAGGTAAAACGAAAATAAAGATATTAGGAAAATGTAAAGGTGTATTGAATTAATTTGTACCTGGCGTTAATGATGCAATAGGACTAAAATTTTATTTTTATTTTAATATAAAGGGGATTATGTAATAATAAAGTTGAAGCAGAAAATCTTGTTTATTGAAACCTAACTAAAATGATATACAGTGAAATAAACACTATATATATTTATATATATATATGACGAAGGAAAATAATTGACTAATTGAATAAAATTTTCTCAAACTTTTAGAGAGTCAATTACAATTTTTATGTAATAATTATTATTATATAAGTTAGACATATTTATAAATGTGCGACTTCTTTGAAGCCTTTTGCAGATAAAACTAAACTTAGAATTCTCGCCTGTGGTATTTATCCGGGTCGAAATATGAAGTGACGACAACCCGATTGCTGAACTTACGGCCTGTAAGCGTTTGCTGCGCCTTTTGGCAGTCCAGCACAGAGTTGAACTCTACGAAGACCTTCCCACAGCCGGGAACTTCGACTCCGTCGATCGGCCGCGGGATTTCTATACTTCTGACTACTCCGTATTTGTTGCATTCTTCTTTTATGTCTTCCAGGATGTCTTCGTATTCCTCTTCATCCTTTAGCTCTTCAGGTGTTACCTGGATTTTTAGATCGTTTGTTGTTAAAAATTTGTTCATGAACCTAAGACTAATAACTATAATATTATGTCCCTTTCGTTCGTTACCTAAGGGTAAATAGGTTTTAATTGCCGTTTTTGAAACTTTATTTTTATTTTTTGGTTTAATTTTATTATGTTTGATCTTCTCATGGCGAAAGATGAAGGAAATACTTCAAAGATTTCACAGAGTAAATAAATCAGAAAAAACAAAACTAGAAATCGAGATGTCTACAAAGTAAGAAGAAATAGACGAAGAAATTACTAAAACTCTAAATCTGGACTACTTGTGAGTCATTTTAAGGACAGCACTGAACCATGGACAAACACAAAGGATTAGTAGATAAGTCTAGTATCCAGATTTTCAAGAAAGGAAATAATCAAAAATGGCATAACTACAGAGGAATACCCTTACTGAGGAAGTGAGAACACAAACGGGTAACATCTTAGATGACACTGTTTAGATTAGCCTTAACAGAAGCACTTAGGAAGTAATATTTTCAATTCAAGTCTTCGATAAAATAAAAAGGAAAATGCAAAGAAATTTGTTTTAAATGTAGAAATCGAATGCAAAATATTATTAATTTATAACAAGGAAGAACCTCCTTTAATTTATATGAAAAAGAAGAAGTGAATTTATCAGAAAATTTACATGATTTGTGAATCCAAACGTCACCTCTATCAAAAGTGATAAAAAAAGACAAGATTCTATAATATGGTGCCTACTATAGCATTTCTTCTTCACGTGTATACTCGAAAATAATTACGACTACGTTTTACCAGTCACGACTCTACTGAAAGACATGATTTAACATACTATTTGGAAAAGATGAAGATTTAAATGGTGATAATAAGTAGAGGACAGCATACTACATGTATAAATAATAAAAACTTGTAATAGGTAAAGAAATTTCAAGAGAAAAGACGATATATGCAGGAAAACGAAACTCGCGGAAACGAATAACCAAGGTTTCACTGTAGATCTAATCACACATTAGGAAACAAATTCCTCTTAGAAAGAATAGAACTCAAAATCATACATTTTAAGTTGTGCCGGTAATGTAGATCTCCTGATAACAGAAAAATGTAGGGTGCCATCTATAAGTCATCCCGTGAAGCACTCGGTCCTATTATGTCTTTTGAAAAAAATTAAATACACTCTGTGACCACAAGACAGCCAAGATAGCTTTGAACCGCTTGTTTCATAAGCAACCAATTAAATTTTGTTTTTTAAAAAAACCGGGAAATTTAAATATGTAAACGAGAAGCTACAATACTTTTAATAAAAAGTTTCAAGTTCAGACCTATTACAATTGAAATATTTTTTTGTGAATTAGGACTCCATATTACAAGCTCTTTTCAGATAATTTAATACTTATATTAACCTGGAAAAATTGCTTATTAAATAAAGTTTCATGACCTACAAGGACATGTCGATAGAACGAAAGAAAACATAATTAGCCAAAAAAAACAATCATTTTATCACTCACCATATTGAGAAGACAAAGGACTTCTGTTGCTGGACCCGAAGCTCCAACAAGACTCAAACCTGGAACTTGAATTTGCACGCTGGGCACAATTGTCGTGTTCTTAGCGCCTACACTTGCCCGTTGCACTATCAGCTTCTTATCACCTAACTGCATTCCATTTAAACCTGCAATTGCCTTTAAGATTTTGTGTATTAGCATCAAATATTTGTGTAGCAGTATCTAATTTAACCCTTTGCACTTGTATGTCACAGTAGTGTCGCCATGCAACGTTTTACCGTTTCTATATAGTCGCCATGCAAACTTTTACCTTCACACTCGTATGTCGCCATTACTCTCCAAGCAACGTTTTACCATTCGTGTGACACTATATAGACGTCACCATATCGTTTTTTCATTGTTTAACAGAAATAATGATGCAGAAGGAGAAAATGTTATTAGAAACTGTAATTTAGACAGTATCAAATGTAATTCAGTATAGTAAATTTTACTTCAGATTGTGTAAATTTTAATTCAGATTGTGTAAATTGTAATTCAGAAAGTATTAAATGTAATTAAGAAAGTGTAATAAAGCATTATTATAATACGAGTGCAAAGGGTTAACACAATGAACATAGATACAATTCAATTAACTTAACATAATAAACAATATAAAAATGAGAAACATATTACAAAAGAATTAAAAAAAACTCACTTGATCAGTCATGGTAATATCGATATATTCAGCAAAAGCATACCCTTTGCTCAGGCCCGTCGCTGAATCTTTCACCAGATTGAAAGCTCTCAATTGTCCAAAGGACATCAACAATTCCTTGACCTATAACATATGTTTACATCAGAAGGAAAGGCACAAAAATCTAAAGTGTAGAACATGGGAATTACTACAGTAACAAACATCTTCAAATGTTAATCTCTAATTCGAAACTTATTTAACTGTTTAAATTTTATTTAAAGAAACAAAGTATAATTATCGTTATAATGTTAATCATAACAACAAATCGTATTAAATGATAAAATAATTCACATGTCCTAACGGAAATAACGTATTTTCAAATACATGACTTTTAGTCGATTATCTCTTCCTTAATGATCTTTGTTATATTTTAATCAGTAAATTTTCATTGCTAAAATAAAATCGAAAAATAAAAAATAAATGTTAGCTTAATTTAAGAATTAAAAGTTATTTTTTTTTGCACTCAAACTATTTGTGATATAGATTTATTTCTTATTGATTTTGATATTGTTGCTATTACTGATAAACTGAGTGGTGATTACCAGCAACTAGTGGGGTACGTAATAAATATAGTCCGATTAATTAAACGTAATCACGTGTTTTGTCAACTTGCCTGTACATCCAAACAAGGCGATCAATCAATGTTTTTTGATAGGTTGACTGAGAGAGATATTCTTATTCTTAATTGGCACGCCCACAACACCCTAAGCTATAGGGCAGAGAAGCAAACAACATGAGTAAGGCAGTAGGTACTTTTCAATAATATTGTAAGTAATAGATACTTAATTCACGCTTAATCAAGCAATGTACTCTTTCATCAAGCAATGTGCTCTCTTAAGCGATTAAGTATATGAGAACAAAAATGAGAGACACAATTATAGTCGGAACACCTGCAAGAGGAAACATCACCAAAACCTGAAAATTACCGAATATTTTACAGCAGCTTTTATTGATTATACTTAAATGTGATTATACTCAACAAAATAATAATTGTTATGTAATTTTATTCATGTTAAAAAAGAATTTTTTTTTGATGTTCCATATCATTTTTTTCTTTCTCAATGTTTCTGTGCCCTGCAAAACTTATTTCAGGCGTCTTGCTTTAAACGAATTTTTCAGGAAACGATAATAAAGGACTGGGGAAACAGAGGTTTCGTTCAAAGCAAAACACATTTAATAAGTACATAATAATTCTTAATTGAATTTAATTGATTACGTAAAATTATTACAGCCTGAAAGAGAAGTGCGGGTAAAGCTGAAAAAGATCTGTTTGTGAATACCTAAGATCCCTTTCTCTGAAATAATCTGTTTCTGAAAAGAATCGCACTAACGCTGAAATAGCTGAAAGAGAACAACCTGAAACTCATTACCGTTTGACTTTACGTCCATTTGCTAAAAAAGGTTGCCTGAAACGTGCTCTCTGCTCAGAAATACCTGAAATGTCTTTTGTACCAGAAGGACGTTATGAATAGCTTTTATCTCTGAAATATATTTGGTACCTGAAATCTACTTCGTACCTGAAATCTACTTCGACCTGAAATCTACTTCGTACCTGAAATCTATTATTTCGTACCTGAAAAGTTATTCGCTTAAAACCTGAAAATTTCATTAGGCTTTCTCCGAAGGTTTTCAAAAATAATTTCGTTAAGATGAGATCGATCGAATTTTCACGGGGAATTTAATACATGAAAGCAAATGGTAATTTGGAAAAAGAACCGGCCCGAGACGTGCGAGTAGTTTTATACATACCTGATCTTCGTTTAAATAGTTGGGAAGACCACCTATAAATATTTTGTGAGGAGAGTCGGGCACGACTGTGCTTATTACGCCCGCCGGGACGCTAATCGCACTTTCCGCCATGCCGGGCATGGGTTGATAATCGTGGGGCCTTCGTATTTTCAAACTTTGTCCTGTAAAAAAAAAAATTTAAATGAAGTGGTATTCACATGTTAAAACAAATAAATTGTTACAATTAAGTAGTATCACAGATAAAATCAAGTTTGTTTATTTAACTACATTCATTCCTCAAAAAGAAAGAGCACAATTCGTTTCAAAGAAAGAAAAATATTGTTTCTTATTCTCTCAAAGTAAATAAGCTTCATACTTATGAAAGATGTTATCACAAAAAGTTTATTTAAAATTTATTATTTTGCCAAAATATTAAGGCCGCATGAACATTATATTTTGCCTTTTTATTTTAGTTTGACAAAATTTTAAAAATAATTTTTTTGGCTACATTTATTGTCTGAGAAGAGGGGTTACACCTTGTTAGTTTCAAAAAATCTATTGTCTTTTTTTTGTGTAAATAAAATGTATGTTCTTATATAAATGTCTTAGCGGTCATATTTATAAATTATAAATTTTGTAATAAAAAAATTTCAATAAAAAATCAGAATTTACCCATTGATTCTACAAAAAAAAATTTTCCCTAAGTCACATCTTATTTTAAAGAGTGCGAAGGTGGTGTAACCCCTTAGTAAACATATCCTAATATAATTTCATTTTATTGTATTTTACATTCCGGACAACTATCTGTTATCTGTGATAACCTTAAATACCCTAATTACTACTCAGCAAACTTACCTTTAAAGTTAATTCCGTCAAAAGCCATGGCCTGTGTGGTTTCGTCGATCGATCTAAATTCAAGAAAGGCAAAGTTCTTATCCAAATTTATTTGGCAGGCTAGTACAGGATTTCCTGCAGCCTGGGCCAAGCCACTCAAATGCATTTGCTGATTGAAGAATTCCATCATTTCCTCTTCTGTCACTCCGAAGGGAATATTTCCTACATATAGGCGCCGAGCTTGACGGGTTATCGTCGATCCTACCACTGGCACAGCGGCTTGCGGCGTGTCAGCCACGATATTAGCGGGAATTTGGCCGGCAGCTTGCATGGCTTTATACTGAAGAGGAGTGATGTGTTCGAAGCCGGGCGGAGGCACGTCCCAGTAAAGGGACGGCTTGCGCCTTCGGGAATGGCTGCCGCCGTTGTTACGATGCCTAGACCTGTGAATGTTTTGTTTCTCTAGTTTTTTCTGTTTCGGTTGTAATAAGTATTTTAATATCAGGGGTTTTATACAGTTTTTATAATATATTTTATATTATGTATTTTTCATTTTTTGTATATTTCTAAGTATTTTCATTTTGCTCGGGTCAAGTGGACGTGAACCTATACTTGCGCAATACGTTTGGAAGCGGTATTAGTCACCAGCGCACGCGGCAAAGGTTTCATTTAAACTTTGATTAATTATTTAAAATATTTAGACTACTTATTTCTTGCAAAAACCGTATTAGATCTGTTTTTGAATACCTTCTCTTTGCAATTTAAACTTTAAAAAAATCACTCCAGGATCCCAGAATACATGGAATAATGCTGGCTCATAACCCAAAATTATAGGAATAAAAAAAAACATTTTAAGATCTCTATTTGATTTTGGTACAATACGTATATTTACTATTTACCTATACAGCTAGATTTATATTATTAATTTCTTAATATTTTATTACTTTACAAAATTTCAAATCAAATCAATGCTACTTTTAGAAGAAAAATAAAAAAATGGACAAATTTCTTAAGCACGGCGTATTTTATTATAACTTTATGTGAGCTAATATGCTTATATTTTTATTACTTTCTTACACTTTAACGAGATTTTGTCGTCAACACTTAAACTGCATTCGTTTATTTATTATTTTATTTATTATTATTTAATTTTACTGATAACGGATTCTGTTACGGCGAGTACCTGATAACATGTAAGTGGTGCAAAAATACAGCAATTGGGCCTAGTATAAACAGTTTGGCAGAGATAGATATTTATGTTTAAGAATAAAAAGAAGATTTGAATCCATTTACGTAATTGGTTGGTTATTGATTAACAGTCAACTAACTGAGAAAATTTTTGGTCGAACATGTTTATACTCGCTATACGGCTTTATATGCTCATTCTTTCTGTTATTAGTGGAACTGATTGATAAACAATAATAAATATATGTTACAGATACAATATCCTTAGTAAAAGATAAATTATCTTTGTTGCACACTTTGTAAGAGTTTCATAATCGACTAGAGGTGGATAAAACGCACTTGCCGTTTTAAATTTTTTTACAAAAAAATCAGTAGTTTTGGTCCTAAAACGACTATTTGTGACCAAGAAATGGGAGGATGTAAGGTAAAAAGTGAATAAACCCTGAGAAATTCAATACTTACAACTTGTAATGTGCATGCAATTATCATAAGCAAATAAACTGGTAATTTCAATTGTTATATTTGGCGTTTGTCAAATATCGTGGGGTGCGTTCGTATATTGCATTAAAGGTGCATTTTCCCAGCTCATATTATAAGTAATGATACTCAATGCCTTTTTGTTTGAGATTGAGAATCGCCAGTACTTTAAAATACAATTCAAGTATACAACTTTACAATGTTAGACACCATATATTTATAGAAACACTAGCAATGCATATATGTATGACTGTTTGTCTACATTATAGGGATGTATATTTTTATTTTTTGGTAATAGCATTTGATAATAGATATGTGTGGAGGTATTTTCAAGAATACGTGTACATGGTAATAACTATATGTGAATTGTCTTAATGTTAAATTATCTTAATGTTAAATTCTCTTAATGTTAAATTGTCTTAATGTTAAATTGTCTTAATGTTGAATTCTCTTAATGTTAAATTTTCTTAGTGTTACATTTTCTTAATGTTAACCTTTCAATTTCCGAACGCATTCACCGTCATTTGATAAATATCAAATATGAGAGTTAGGCAACCACAACAACACCTATGTCTATTATACCCAATTTGTATGGCGAGATTCCTCAGGAGCAAGCTTAAGGGCCGTGTTCTCGAAACTCGCCGGTAACAGTAGGATACGTAACAGTAAGGTACCGCCACAGACAACCACAGACGCGGAACGAGATAGGGGCAAATTCTGACACGACAACAGATGGCGCAGTAAGTTCGAAATATATATTAATTTAAATATTATATTACGTTAGCCAAAAGATGTCGCTGAT
>JAWQRP010005399.1:0-10734 GCA_033557875.1 Quadriops clusia
TGCATGTGTATATAATATCAAAATTATTAAAAAATCACTCTGAATCCTAATGTGAATCTGTCTTATCTTGTCTAGTACAACTTAAAAATATGCGAGAAAGTCGAGTGGAGACCACTCCATATTTATTCTTAATATGTTCATTATATTACATCTCTTAAACTTCGTCAGCATCATTATTTACATTTAAAATTCTTGACAATAGGTGAGTACAGCGATCTTGCATGTGGCTTTTGAATTGTTAATTAGCCTAAGGTTTTTTACAAAGAAGTTTTTAAATGGTTGTTTTATTGGTATCTGCATCTTAACTATTGTCGCTTTACTATAATGTAACCAGTTATGCCTACATTTGTCGTTCTAGCGCCTGAAGAGGAGGTTAGCCGAACCTCGAAACTAGTCGCAATAAAATATCTTACAATATAGGAATTTTATCTTTTATTTCATCTATAATAATAATAATATAGATAGTTTTATAATTTTGAATTTGAAATGTATATAAATTGAATTAAATTTCGTATTAGTCCCATTTATTATTACTATTTTTTTAAAATTGTGCAAATCATTACAAAATTTGTATGTTGCGAAAACCCTTTCCAGATATATTGTAACATCGTACGTAAATAATATAAGGAAACTACCGACGTACGTGCGTTACAACGGCAATTATGTTTGTTGATTCCATGTGGATTTGAAGCTACAAACTGACAACAAAGGCGTTTCAATGTTCTTGACTTACTACGTAGTTTCCCTATACCTGCACAATTGGCGGAGGCGCGCAGCAAAAATCGATAGCTAAATATTTCTACATAGTCTGTGGCCAAGGTTCACCCACTTACGAACAAAGGGTTATTTCTCCTCGGTGCACATCGGATTGTATAGTTGTACAATAATTGTACAACTATACAATTATTGTTATACGTCCTGTCTGACATAGTTATTAGGTATTACCAGTCAGTACTATTAAATGCCTTATAACTACAATGGTGAGGCACAAGGAATATGTGATTTAGAACAGCAATCCGAGTTGTAGTTTGATGCAGATTTTGATGCTTTTAGGAACATCTACTCACTATGTAACCCACCAGGAGAATTGATTGTTCACCGGTGATATGAAACGGAAAACTAATGTTCCGATTATAATAATTTACGGCGTGTACTACGCGCCGGTATTACATTCAGTATTATAACCGCTTTTTAAGAAATATAGGTCAATAAACATGGTTTGTCTTAAATATTCTGCGCCACAATAAAGGGGATGAAAAGTGGCTAGGAAAAGAATCGATGGGAGAGCATATTTTAACAGACTAATATTTGACGTAAAGAATTATGACTAAAGCTTCTTGTTTTTCAACTTCTGAACTGGAAAAGAGCTTACTCGAAAAAAGCTTTTAAGGGTTGAATATTGGAAATTAGCAAGGAAGATGCGGACAGCACACACTCAACAAGCGGTTTGAATGTGTATATTTTTAATAGAGTTTTGGACCAGTTGCTTTTGAATTTCCTAACTTGAATTCTTATACAAAGAGCACGATTCGAAGTTCACTATCAATTCAGAACTATTTCACTTGATTTGGACAACCATCTTCTGCGGTCACTTAAACCCGTTTATCAATACTTCTGAGTGGATTTACATAGTTACATAACTAGTTAAGATTCTCGTGCAGCATATTCTAGAGAATTCACATTACATTTCACCCGTGATATGGAGTGATTTATTGAATGAATACATTTATGCAAACTGTATATTTGCTCTCCTGTAAGCGCACTTTAGATTAAAATTTTTTACAGAGTTCCAGTCACTTAAGATTGTTAAGAATTTCACTGTGAAGCAACAAAAAGGTGATAACAGGAATATAAATTCCACGCCCCATATTTTTTTTACAATGGAGCTCCCCATATATTTAATATTGTTTTTAATAAGAACCTTGGAAATTGCGCATTACCAGAGAGAACGCGATAAATTTTGACGAAAACTTGTTGAAATATTACACAGTATGCTGTTTCATTTATTTTTCCCTTGGCAAAATTTGTTGCAGCGTTGTAAGATAGGGGAGGAGTATATTTATCCAATACGTGAAACGTGAGGTACGGCTCTAAGCAGTTGGTAATAAATCAATTCGTTGAAACAAGGCAGATAAGTGTTTCCGGTCTTTATAAGGGCCTCGTTTTATCTCGGACTGCCACGGACAAAAAATTTATAGAAAAACTCGATGAAAATGGTAATGTTTGTGGAAAAAGTGAAAACCCTTTTAGGTTGGGGTGCATGCACACTGACCTACGCCAGGGGTTCAATGTTTGTATTTGTAATAAATTTCAGTGTTGAATTTTATACGCTTTTAAACATAAGTACTTAACTTAATTTTCGTTATCATCGGAGTATACATATACTTTAGGAATGTAAAATCGTAATAAAACGGATGTTTTAAAATGAGACAAAAGCATAATATTACAAAACGCTCTCACCATTCTTGAAGGGAAAGTAAAAGGACTGGGGGCCAATTACATGAAGTTAACCTCAACCTCAAAGAAATATAGAACAAAAGAAATAAAAGTAATCGAGATGAATTGTTCTCCGCAGTCAAGGAAATATGAAGTTAATCTGGGAACTGTAATTAATTTTTCGAGTGAACTCAGTGACGTAGCCGATGGTTATTGCATTTATGAAACGGCAAAGAGAATAGGAAGTTTCAGATTTCCTTACTTCAGGACAATTTGGTATAAAGAATTCCATTCTCTTCCTAATTAACTCAAGCATAAGTACTTCCTTTTTTTTATTTAATGCTTCAGTTTTATATTTTTAGACAGAGACTCTTTTAACCATGCTTTGATAATACACTATAAGGTCTCAAAGTTAAAAGTAAATATTTTAACTTTTTTACATCACGCAGTCTTTACCCTCAACCAAACCTATAATTCCAACTAAACGCTCGGAGGTGGAAATCCGAGAGAATTTAAACAAAGGTTGCATGCTTCCATTCAAGATAGAAAAATGTTAAAATCTCCACAGAGGTGAGTTTCCGAGAGTTGGAATACGAGTACCTTTTTATAGTGTTTTAAGTGTAAAGCATTAACGCGGTAGAAAGATGAAAGTCTACAGTAATTACGTCATAAAAATGCACCCCTACCTCTAATCACAATAAATTAATTAAATTTAAAAGCTCCTAAAGTAAATAGTAAATACAAACTAAAAATAGTTGTTCTATGTAAGTACTTATTTTTTTGACTTCTGTCTCTCGACGAAAATCTAGGATAACGGTTAATAGTTAATGATATTTGAACAATTTACATAGACATTTGCAGTGTCACATTTGCTAACATGGTTCTCCTTTGTCTACAGGCTTCTCTACTACATGAAAGTAGCAATTCCAGCAGCAATACTGCGAGGTAAGGAGATTAGAACGGGTTAAATTAATGCTTGAAACACGTTGTCAGTTTCTACTCAATACAATGTAAATTCGGTAATTGTGTAATCGCTACCTGACATCAATGGACAAAGGTACGTTAATCTGTGTTTTGCATAAAACAATGTGCTAGAAATTTTAAGATCGATAATAGTAAACGGTGCACTAGACTATAAGCATTCCTAATATTCAGGACCATTCAAACCGCCATTACAATAAGGGGAATTACCAACAATCGCTTCTAATTTTCTAAAGCTAATCCTGGTAGTTATATTAAGCGTAATTATTATTAACCTCCGTATATGTTGGCTTTATTTTAAATATAGCACTTATTTCTGTACAACCTTACAAGTATTGAATGAATAATGTGCTAGTTAAAATTAACACCCATGGGAGATTAATCTCTTGAAACATTTGAAAGGGCATATAAATTCACCCGCGTGTATAAAATAGGAAATCGCAAAATTTGACAACCAAATCTTCCGGGACATCTTACTCATTAACCTTTCATTTCTGCACGAAAATTACCGTTATCTCTTAAGGAAGCATCAAATTAGCTTTCACCCTAAGTAGAATTTACTTATAAATTTAAGCTTGTTACTGTTCCTGTACGAGAAATCCTGTGCCTCCTTCTGATTAACACTAAACTCCATAAATAACTTCCTTCAAGAAATAAATTTCCCCTTCACTATAATCACATATATGTGCTATAATCATAACATATAAAAAATCCTCGGTGATCAAACAACATAATTCACAGGGAGCTAAGAAACCGCCAATGAAAACATATATGTTTTTTCAAGAATTTCATTGATTTATGATCACCGCCACATCTGCTGGAGGGAAAGTCTTATTGGTAAACGTCTCATATATCTTTTCCATTAGGGTTTTCGCAGTAGGCTCGTAAGTGGAGGACTACCGTTGTTCATTACTAAAGCTTCTATGCAGTCGTCATTAATTTAAGTGTAGGGAAGATAAGCTTGCAAAACCGCAACCGCCACATTTAATCCCCTACTGTGAACACACTTCGATTTTAAAATGAAAACATAATTAAAGTGAGAATGTTTTGCCCCGTCTGCTCCTCTGTAGCTTACATACTCACTAGTATGTGTAAATAATTAATATAATCCGGTTAATCAGATTAGGCTCAAAGGTTAGTGTGAATGTGTTTGCGCAACTACAAACAGGAAATTACCGCAGTTTGCATACAACTGTAAATAATGATGTTTGCTCATCATTTGTAGAATAGAAATAAATACGAGAACTTTGCCATAGTGAGAAGTCGCCCATTAATCATATGGGAAAATAAATCACCTACCTGTTCACACCTGAGTATAAATCTAAATGCGTCTGCTCGTTAAAAAAATCCTAGCTTCATTAATTTCCCTTAACAAATTACATTTCTCAGACATACTCAATTGAATGAACGCCTTCAGTGTCTTAAGTAAATAAAGTCACTCATCCGTCGATAACTGGTAACTTTTAATTAAAAGAACAAAAAAAAATGTAACTCGACCTCCTTAATGCTTGACGGTCTTATCAGTAAAAGTTCAATCTTAGTAAATTTTAAGAAAACACTCCCTTTAAATGCTTCAATTAATTAGCGTGAATTAACAAATGGTGTAAAAAAGCCCATCCATTAAAAGTTTTCGAGCTAATTTATTTCAATCTCGACCTATTTCAAAGGATAACTTCGTTTCCATGTACATTGAGAACTCCAATCGTCGCCTCTTTGAAATTTTAAACTATTGAACAAACTTGATTAAAATACGTATTCTGGGTCATTTACTTTCTAATTAATATTTAGAATATCAATATTATTAGAACAAATAACTACTTAGTAATAAATTAAAACTTTGTAATTAATTCCGCGCCCATAAGAAAAATGATAACAGCCAGTTGGCCGTCATTTTATTTATACAGCTTCAAAAAGATTCACATTATATTCCGAAATGAGCAAGGCGATCCTCGGTGAAACTGGAACTGCGTAAGAAGGAAAATACACATTAACGTTAGCTTTGTTTGAAATTTCAGGATCATTATATTCTCTGCGAAATTAACATAAATCACATTTTTTCTACAGCAGTAATGAGTGTCATTTACAGGTTTATGTTAAATTAAGCATGGTTTAAATCATCATTAAGTTAATTTCCCAAAGGCGGAGAACGCGTCGCTTCGCGATTTCCTTCGTTTTCTCTGGAAATATAAAAGTTGTTACATTTATATGAGAGTTGCAGTAGGAGGAAAACAATACGGGTGCCATGTCAAACAAAACTCCTCGTGTCTCTTAACATTAACATGAGGATGGCAACAATAAATTTCGTTTTAGAAGTTACTTTTGCTGTACTTTCAAATGTAGCGAACAAATTTTTAGTAAGTTGTATTCTATGACGCTAATCTTACAATTATGTAAATATTGAAAGAACTAGAACACAAATTTATTGTACCTACCTGTTATTTTAATAATTAAACAACTACGGCAAAAGTTTTATTTATTAGATTTCATACTCTAAATGCAAGAAATACTGAACATGACTAGACTGAATTCCATATTCAAGGTAAGCCAAAGAGGAAGCAAAAATTGCATAATGTATTCCTGTGATATCCTGATACCCCATATTTTATTTATTTCTATCTGGAAGACGATTCCTGAAGGACTAACACAAAGAGGAACACATCTTTTTTGCATAATGTATTAGCGAGAGCATTTATACATATACTTTTGTGTTAAATAAACACCTACATTAGGTGCGTAACAGGGCTAAAAAGCGCGCATGTCATTGGCAGATTCTTGTGAAGCTGCTTTTCAGTTGAACCGGCGTCGCGGTGCAAGGCGTCTCGCTATCCCGGCCAACGCGATTTACCGCATAAATGTTCTTTTACCAAGGAAGTGTGCAAGACAGGCGCAAATTAACTTTCTGAATGTATTTCTTCGGCGAGAAATGTGCATATGTGCTTGTATGACTTTTCAAGTTCATGTTTTCCAACTTGCGGGGGAACTTTTTACTAACACTATAATGTGACAATTCGAAAAAGAGTTTCTCCCACTTATCACTTGTAGTGTAAATGTTGCACAGTGACAGTTTCAAGATTCTTAGTGTCCCAATCTATCTTCTACAAGCTCTGGAAATACACTTTAAAATGTTGCAATTCTTGCTACTCTGCGTTTTATTTACTTTAAATTCATCAGGTGAGACTAACTAAATTTAATTTACACTCGTAAATTGCACATGTTTCATTACTTTCTAGCGAAATTTGTTAATTAAGGTCCCAGTTCCGCTAGATGAGTCACAACTACTATAATCATAAGTGCAATTGTTGTATCTAGTTATCAAGTTTTAACAAGACCTGGGAAACGCTGCTAACTACCGGGTAAAACTAAACGAAAATCTATTGTGGCTGTGTAAACTTAAAATTATATGCGGCTTGGCTTTACTTTAATGGGTCGGTTCATGTGTACTATTGCATTAAATATCTTTTGGCATTAAGTTACATTTGCACAAGAAAAGCTTGGCGGTTCTGAAATCCTTCGGGATGTGATATACATAATAAACAGATTTGGGACATCGTTATTAAATATTTCTGGCTCTTTGGAAGATACGATTTGCAGAACTCGTGCTCAGCTCGTCCTGATAAAATGCTTATATATAAGGGGATGAGGACTTTTATTTTTACAAACTTATTTAGTTTTGATGTGCATAAGTAAAGGATAAACAAACTAATTTTTAAATAATTTGGCAATGTTACAAGATAAGTTTAAATAAACGTCCAATAATTCAGTTAAGCTAACAAGTCGATATTGTACCTCCCAAAGAGAACTTTTTCCACGTGAAACTTTCGTTCATTTTAAAGAACAGCTTCGACTTCTGTGGAAACTCGACTCGCTAATATTAAATAATGCAAACTACTTTTAAAATTAAACAAAGCGCTCAGTCTTTGCAGTTACGAAGATTGATCCGAGAAATATAAATCCAATAACGTCTCCCGTTTAATTTTGATTTCAAATGTTTCTAAAACACTTGTGAAATTGCTAGCGCGGAATTATGAAATTTTAATATCTCATCCCGCTTGCGTTTAAAATTGGTAAATATTTCCAGTCTCCCATTGTACTAGTAAAACATGCCCAAGTTTCTTCGTTATACTAAATTGATTAATTTTAAATGCTTCGGTGCAATTATTACAAAAACTATTATTTAATTATTATTATTATTTAATCACTCTCTTGTTTCTATTATCAGTAAAAACAAAATTTTGAATGTGAAACTGTTCGTTTATTGTTTCCTTCCACCAATCAAAAGCCAACACAATGCGCCATGATTTGTTTAATGGCCTGTGATTAAATTGGCCAAAATTGTAGTATAACAGATATTTGGAAATCGAGTATTTGGTGGTATATAACGTCTATTTAGTTCGCAGTCTAATGAACAGTTGAAATTAACTATCGCGACAAATAACATTTCCCGTTGCCAAAATTTAGATACATGCTGTATATCCTGAATATCCTATAATACACACCCATGTTTGTTAATAACTATCTTGAAATTGGACTCTAAATGCCCGAGGAAGAACAATAACGGAAATTTATAGTATTACATGTAATTGTGTTACATATGAACAAATCCAATTTCACCGTGCATTAAAATGTATATGATATGATTGTTTGCATTATAATTAAAGAGGACTTTGGTAATCATACATAACGGTAACCTCTTATGCAGTATTTGCTAGTAGTAGCAAAATTTAAAACTTCTCATAAAATAAACAAAACGTGGGACATGTCATTTACGCTGGCACCGTAATACCGAGTTATTACTTTCATTTATGTGCCTGAAAAATACCGAACTACGGAAATGTGTGTACTTTTACGAATCAAAATTACAGGTTTTATCCAGAAACGAATTGATCGTGACCATCGCCATTTTAATACAATTTTACAGCCTTTGAAAAAATAGAATTTTTAATTTTATGTTCTGCCGTGGCACATGCTAAAAACCAAAAAAGAGCGGGTGGTAAATGGACAAATATATACAACAATTTGTAATTATTTTGAGATTAAAGAGGAGATTAACCCGAATACAGCCGAACATCAGATAAGGTGCGCTTAGTTAATAGTAACTAATGAGGATTTAATTATAATATATTTCGCAATCCTCGCAGAATTACGGCAATATAACAAGAATTTAATATGTGCCTCCTCACAGAAAGCCCCTATTCTATTATCAAATATAATAAAACGCCAAGGAGGTTGCATCGCGTATTAATTAATTAACACAGTAACTTCCAATTAACGTACAGCATTCCGCAAATTGAACTACTGAGTCTTACAAAATCTTAAGGTCATTAAGGATTAAGACATTTTCGCGCGGCTTATTACAATCTTATGTTTGTTTTGCATTGACGTTTGCGCAGGTTCTTTCATCAAACGCTGAATAAAGCGGCTTACTAGCGGAAAAAGTTTAATTGAAAAGTTTCAATCGTTTAAATATTCCATAAATTACAGCCAATGGTGATCGAATTGAGCGATAAGGTTTAAGTTTACGCATGCATTGATCGTTACTTACCAACAGGATTTAAAGGAAATTTTGATGCTAAAATAACTTGGTTAAAAATGAATGAACCCGAATATGGACGTAATATTTTAAATATTGTTTATCCACTTAACTCTAATCAAAGATATTAAGCTAAATACGGGGTTTAGAAAAGTTTGGTTAGTAATCACTTACTAATTTATTAATCAAAAGTATTACTCGGAATTTTCCATAAAATATTCAACGTTTTTAGGGGAGACGGATTTTAGCTGCAGCCGGACGATTGTCCCCAATATTGATCGGCCAGTAGGTAGAAATAAAAATAAGAAATATAAACCTATTAACTCGAACGTTCTTCCATGTAAGGTGATTCCACAAAATGACTTAAATCAATTTCCAATTAAACAAACATTCCAAACATGACGTTTTAATGTTTGCTATACCAATCGTGCAATAAATAGACGCATAGATTGTGCTATAAATATTGTTCGACGTATAATGAAAGCAGTTCAAGTTGATTTATACTTTCAAATTCTAGTAGAGAGTAGTGAAGCGCGTATATCAGCGGAACTACAATTAAAATGATTTATTCGTTAAAAATATTTTGGGAAATGCCATTAAGTTGTAGCCCCAAAATGGAGATATTTGATGGATTTTATATGGATGCCGAAAGAGTTTCTTTTTGAAGATATAAATCATTAGTGAAAAGTCGTTCAATGAAAAACATTATCTAAATTCCAAGAGTACACCCGCTGTATAAACTGAGCATAAAAAGGTGGAGACTCCTCAGCACCTAATCAGCTAAATCTACATTCAGGGTCTGGTAAACAGACCTATGTACCAACCTATTAATTCAAAGTTCCACCAAAGTCAACTGTAATATCAGTCTCTGTGACAGTCGGTAAGGATAATGGTATTTGTTTACTGTGAGAATATCTCGCATGGATACGTGCCCTGAATGCAATAACGGTAATGATGACTAGAAATAGCTGAGAGGCTCCTTAGTTAGTAGCAGGGATCAGGATAAGACAACTTCCGGGTGTTAATTTAAGTGCTCGCCCTGACCGCTCACGGCTAAAAACACATCCTGTTACTGCCTAACCCTACAAAGAAAACTTTTAAGATCTTTAATAAACTTTGCATTAACCATTGTTTATTTTGTGTTCTATTATCACTGAGCCGCTTAATTGCTTAATTGCTTTTACGGGTTTATTCAACGCACTTTGTGCTGGAATCTGTCAGTACCATTACTTACAGTAGTTAATCTTTATTTATTTAACGTGTTATTATATTTACAGGTTCTACGTGCGTGTCCACCTAAAATAAATGCTTTATTGTTTGCACATTTTATCGCTCATGCAGGTATGCAACTTTCTATACCGCATATACATTTTACCAATATTTGCTACAGCAATATTACTACAGTAATATTTTTATCAACACGTATGATAGGCCCATTATTAACATTCTGACACATGAAACGGCAACAGTATGAACAAAATTAATCAACCATCGGTTTTTGTAGAACGTTGTCCATTACATAATTAAATATTTACAAACCTTGCGGTAAATACATGATGTTTTGTTACAAACGTAATTAGAATTACGTTCCAAATAATGTCGAGGAAATACTAAAACTAATTAAAACAATGTTTAGAATAAAAAATGTGTTTTATTTGTGTGTACAGTCAAGAGCAAATTAAATGTCCGCTTGTTTACTCGAGTCGCGCTTAGCTTGTGACCGTGCGGGAGCGATCGTTGCTTGAGGATCAAATATTGTGGCCTTTTAGACAACAGCTCAAGCATAA
>JAWQRP010005400.1:0-10731 GCA_033557875.1 Quadriops clusia
TATCTAACAAAGGCCTCTAGTTTTTTACCTGGTGCAAGGCCAATACGGAACAAAGCGCTTCAGTGGGCATCTAGAAACCTTTGTCGAGACCATATTCCAACTGGTTTATGGAGCAAAGTAAATAAAATTCCTAACTCTCTACGAACCGCCCCTACTAGCCGGTCAACCTTACTGCCTTGTGGAATCGTCCACACTTCAGATAAATATACTTTATACTATAGACAGCGCCCATAGGCCAAAATAAAACAAGTATAGCTTTTATAGAAAACCAATGCAATTTCAACACTACTTCACCATACGAAACAATTTGGCCCTTATTAGCAAGGGAGAGTTTTTAGGTCCAAGTTTCTATTAAAATCAGATCGATTTCAATTTCTGATATTATAAAGGATTTAAAAGAATTTGCCAACGCAAGGTACACTGAAAGAACTAACTCAAAAGTATTTCCTTTTGACACCACATTACTTTTAATACAAAAGTGTTACTCTTAATCTTAAAATAATGCATGTAAAATCAAAAGACTAAGCAAAAATATACTTTCAATCATTACTTTCGTTATTAGTTTTCGAATTTAAAGCAATAGACTTTTAAGTTGAAAATAAAAGCCATTTAAACTAAATGTTATGTTTTCAAAAACAAAATTCAAATTTTTAACAACGTATTAAACGTAGTTTTGGCTTTCCACGCAGAGAGGGCAGCACGAGACACTAGATTCGCGCGGCTTGTCTAAGTGGATCTATGTCTATCTTGTTTATATTTAAATGAGTTTAATTAAATATATACCATTGAATATAGAATATATACTCTATATTCAATGTATATACCATTGTATGCATTATACCAATGTATACATACAACTTTCCCTCTCCTTATATTTTATTTGAAGAGTAGCTTGAACTGGCAATAAAGGTGAGTACTTTTGATTAATGACATTTATTTTAAAACTAGATGGGAGCCCGATTTTTGCAAATCAGGTGATTCTAGAACGTGTGCGCTTCTCAATTAGACTCCTTCTCTTACAAATATTTGTTTTAAGATTGTGAAGTTGAGGAATTGACCTGATCTTATAGACAGTCGCTACTACTGCCGACTTCTTCTCTTCATTATTGGCGTCCTTTGGTGGACGCCCCGTTTTAAATTACAGACTTGAAGAAATGGTTTTAAAATCAGATAACCCTAAGCAACACCAGATACTGTTTAACATTTTGAGTTTTGACGCTGCCACAAATGAAATATTTACCTAACCTAATTTTGTACTATTCAAGGCCGTGGCCGACGGTGTCGCGTCGCCGAATTTTAAGTTTAATATCTTGAATTTGACGCAGTCACAAATGATATTTAATTAACCTAACTATCAGCTATTCAAAGCCCTTACCGACGGAGCTGCGGCATTTTGGGTAAATTTTTCGCTACATTGAGAAAAATGATTGCTTCACATCACAAACTATTAGTTGATGAAACATTTTTTATCGTTTAAAGTTGCGAATGAGCTTTAAGAGCTTCACCAATAAATAAGATAGGATACCTTACATTATTATATGTTCATGCAATTCATTATTTGTGTTGTATATACGAATTGGAAACAAACTGATATTCGATAAATCAATTTATTCATTTTAATCACACAGATTCGGCGATCCACAGACAAGCACAATAGGGATTTTATATATGAGATATCTCCGAATATATCCAGTTTCATCGGTATTGCCATGGTATAACAGGAAAGCATACCAAGATATAAAGTGATTACGATGTCCCGTCCCAAATTAAAGCATAGGTGCTTTCCCAATCATCTCTTGAACACTTTCCTGGGCCCCTATTGTATCTGCAATAGACGTTCTGTGGAGAATTTAAATAATATATATAGTTGTTGAATGTAAAACGTGGAAAATTCAACGGACGATTCTTGATATTCTTTGCTTATTCGATTTCGTGCTTTACTTCATAACTGGGTACTAAAGACAACAAGAAGGAAGTGATTTTGTAATCCAAAAATGTGGCCCGAAGTTTTCTGCAGGCTTCCTTTTTGTGCTATTTAATCTCGTCGATCGCAAACCACTTACATTTGATCGCCCCCGCCGACCAAAAGCACACAGTTGTAGTGGGGCTCCAATATTGTTCGATTTTGAAGTTGGCAAGGTTCATCACCTTCAGGACGTATTGCGAACATTTCGCGGAGAACTTCGACTTGCAATTCGTGACCTTCCGCGTGCTGACAGGATTGGGGTCATGCATCCTCTTATACCATTTCATTTGCTACACATTTTCTGGGTTCTTTTCAACATGGACTTCGCCTATAGTTTCCCGTGTACAGGTAAAAGTATTTGTTGAGTTATTACGAGTATAGGGTCCAAAAGGGCTACTTTAGAGAATCGTAAACTTTGAACACTATTTCCGGCCATCTCACACAGGATATAGTGGTAGATATTTGCGGGAAGTTAGTGGAGAACATTGCTTTCTTCCGGAACATCCTTTTACCCTCCTTGTGCGAATCGTCTCTTGCTTAACCCTTGAGATTTTTTTGGTCAATGATGTGATCGTGAGAGCTAACACTCCTGGCGATTTTATGTATTTTATTTTGACGAGAACCGTGGCAGTTTACACGAAAAGCGGGAAAGAAGTTTGTCACCTAGAAGATGGCGCTCATTTCGAGGAAATTGCTTTAGTGATGAAGGACGAGTTGAGAGTTGCTTCGGTGGTGTTGGTGGATATTTGCGAGTTGTACACGTTGGAGAGGATGGAGTTAGTTCGAGCTATTTACCCATATCCCAATTTACTAAACAACGTGGATCACTCTGTCGCAGATAGAATTGAAAGTGTTTCTATTTTGGACAACAACAGGCGCGAGATAGCGAGCAAAAGATTATACAATTAATTTTATTATATTTTTTATGTTATTAATTCAAGTGTTCTAGCGTTATGGGAATATTATAAAATGGAAGAGGGTGCAAAAAGTGACACCCTGAGCGCCGAGCCTGTGTAAGTAGCAACGTAGGAAGGAATCCAAGAGTACATAATAGTGTCGAGTGGGGCCTTTGTTCAAATACATTAAGATGTCGAGTAAGAACATTAAAATTTAATATAAACGCAGCAGCAGAGGCAGTCGTGTTGTATCTGCAGGTTTTCCGCACTCGCAAGGATAATATTTGCATTTCATATCATTTGAAGTTGCGAGCATTATTCGAACGCTGCTGCTGCTACTGCTACTGCCATATTGATTTTCAGTTAGGGGAACAATGTCAATATTGCAGTAGAACATAGCTCTCCGCTTAAAATGCCCCATGAATGCAGCTTTGCTTTTTTGTAATTCTCTTTCTTGCTTTGTAGAGAATATCAAATTGGTAGCTTTGAGAATTTTAATCTCTTAATGTGCTTGTGTTCAGAGTACACTTGCAAATGTCTTAAAACTTTTGAAATATTTATTTTATACGGCCATATTAGCTCCAGATGTTCGTTAGGTTCAGAGGAAGGACTATACATCATTAGTTCATAATAAAATTTTGAAATGTAGAATAAAAGTTTAAAACAATAATTTAACTATAAATAACAATGGCAGATTGTTGGTGTAGATGAAGAAGCAGAACGCAAAGCAGCGCACTGCATGTGTGAATGTGGGTGACGCAATATATCACAGCGAAATTGGATTCCTTCCACCGCTTCTATTCAGAAATGAATAGAATTTTAAATAGATTTAAAAGTGCGTTTATTTTGCAGAGTCTGCCGGGTGGCAGGTTAACAAACGTAAAGTTCCTCCGGCTATCGATCGCAGTGTTAAAATTTTAGGCGTTTTAGCTGCTTCTCCGGCGCCCATCGTCAAATATTCAACCAGAATTACAAGGGCAAAGAAACCAACGGCATTATTTGGACCCTCTTGCCATGGTTACTGACGGCTTGTTCTGTTCAACCCCGATCTTGCCTAAAATGAACGCCGCGACGACTCTAGCCAAAACCACTTTATATTCACTTTATTATCTCAGCATTCGCATTCAACAACATCTCACACGCACATTTGCTTTCGTAATATCATAAATTCAACTAGTAGTTCGACACACTTAAGCCCAGCACTATAGACGCTTTTTTGATGTCAACTTAAAGTGCTGCTTTTATAATTGGAACTTTAAAATTTATTTTGGAAATTTCTGAACTAAAAGACGTTATGCACCTGTGTCCTAATTCCAACGAAAAAATTATCAACAAGGATTGTAAAATTATAATGAATAATAGTGGAATAGCAGATAAGCTATAAGGGTTCTGTGACACGTTAATTCGAATTACAGGATAATCTGAACATGGTCAAATTATTATTTTGTTTTCCGGAATTAATAGAAAAGTTATGGAATAAACTGAAAAAAAGTAAAAGAACAAGCAAATGCATTTGAGCTGTTTTTAAAATAACCCACCTATAAAACACATTTTATCTTTATAAAATATTGTGAAAAAAAACGTGGGGAATTAAAACAATTTAAAGTTAACAGACATGTTCGAAAATGTGATACAAATATAATTTAAGATTAAAGAATAAAATTGTTAATTTTTTTATGAAAGTTTATATCATTTTTTATTTTTAAAATACAATAAATGCCTTGCATAATGCAAGAATACCTTTTTCCTTTAAAAACGTTACTATATTGTTTTTATTTTCAAAATGTATTATTCTGGATTATCCGAAAAATTCGTTAATCCGGACATATCTTGTCCCCAAGTAGACCGGCTTAGTGAATCGCTACTGTAATTACACTTAATAAATAACCCTGAGAATTTGATATGTTTGAAAACTATCATTTCATTTTGTTAAACTTCTCGGAAGAGTGCATAAAATAATGTAAATTCCAAAATTTAAAATACATACCTATGTTAAAAATAATCTTAAAGACATATCGTCAATGACAAATAACTAATAAAATCTCACCTAAAAGTAAGTATGGTGAGTGGCCTGTAGGACTTATGGCTGGACACATCGGCCATGGGGGTGCCCCAAAAGTCGTTCCTGAAGATGTGCCCGATCCCGTTGAAGGCCAAGACGTCTTTGTTAAGGGTCACTGCCGGAATGTCGTCGTGCACAAAGTCCCCGTTAATTCCGTTCAGATAGCTGCCGACGGCGACGGTGCACACCAGAGTGTAGATGGGCCAACTGGACGCCTTCTTCAGGTCGTTTTCCATCGCAGCAGGCGATGGGTTCCCAAATCGCCGTTTCATGTCCGCGCGCTCTCTCTTTCGCTCGATATATCACTCGAAAATCACAACCTTTTGACGAAGAAGCGCAGCACGTTTTTGTAAGCGGACTTTTTAGAAATCAGAAGGAGTTCGTAAATACCTGGCATCGTCCTCAAACGGAAACTTTCCTAGCTTGGACGCCATGCAATTTTCCGAGAAACTTGCGTTTTGAGTTAACCAGTTGCGCACTATAATACATGTTTTATTATTACCGAACTGGTGCGCCGATCAAAAGTTTAAAACCTTTGACGTTTCGGTGAGAGCTTGATGATATGGTTGGCGAGAACTTGCAGATGTTGGCGAATCCATGGCTGATGTCCCTGAAAGCATTTCAGAAGAATTAATAAAAAGTAAAATTATATGATTTTATATCTATTAACTAACACCTACATTAATTTGTACCCACTCGCATATAGGTAATAATAATTCAATTAAAAACTTTTGATGAAGTAAATGATAAAATAGAAAACATGTACAAAATTTTGGACTTCTCGTTTATGTACGCTAGAGAAAATAGACTTGCTAAGCTAATTCTGAGAAATAGCTTAAAATGAAGACGTTGACTGGCATGTCGAAGATATGGCGACCTTAATATAAGATTTACTCAAGAACTGTAGTCAACTGTACATGAATAGAAGAAAAATATAACTGCAATAAATTACGATTGAAATATGCCACGAATGTACAATATTTAACTAATTAATAAAACCGCAAAATTAAAAAATAAAGATTATATGGTTAAACAGATCAACCGTAGTACAGCACAGAGATTCACCTTGGAGGATATTACATCAATAAACAAATATATCCCCTTGACAATAACAATAATTAAGTTCTATTATCAAATTTTTTCTATGTAGTTCCTAATTATCTCGCCATGAAAATATCTGTTGTCTCAGTGGACAAAACACAAGTTACACCAAAAACTACTATGTATTCAGTCGAAACTAGACGTGCATTAAAGCATGTCCAACTAGATCTAGCTGGCCATGATTAAAGGTTAATTAAACAAGGATTTCGAAACTTTTATTTCCTATACTAATCAAACGATAAATGCCCTAAGACGTAAACATAAAAACGGGTACGGAGAATCTCCTAAAAAAAGTAGAAAATATATCCGACAGTGTTTAGGATTTAATGCACTTGCAAATAAATCATATAGGTGCAGAAAAATCAAAAGTGGATCAAATTGATATTTTGTATGTTTTAATCCAGACAATATTGCTGGGCATTAGCAATAATACGATCTTTAGGATAAAATTTAAAAAAATAACATCTTTATTTTAACATCTGTTATTTAAAAATTCACACAAACAAAAACCATAACCCCTGCTTTAAAGCAAAAGAATGGCAACAGCGCCCCAGGAGTCAATATTTGTTCAGATCCAAAAGAAAAGGCTTTTATTTCAGAAGATTGTCCGTCATTCAAACCCTGCTTCATCAAATTTTATTTTTACCATCAAATTGTATACATTTCCTGCAACCGATGAACCACTTAAAAACTGTACTTCAAAAGATCTTATATGTTCTTTGGCTCATGTTTGGAATGCTGCTCTAATGCCAAAATTAATAGACAAGTCACGGAAGAATGCATGGGCAGTAAAGGATGATAATGATGAACTCGAACCTGAAGATCTTATGTCATTATCAGTATGCAAGAATCAATATAAATAGAACGCAAAGACGAAAGAGAAAATAATAAAGCTCAGGTTGTCATAATGAATGCAGGTTTCGATCAGATGGAGAACGACATAGCTGAAATCGAAATAAAAACATTGGACAACAAAAACTTTACATAATATGTGGATAAACTAAGACAAATTATAGCTATCAAACAACATGTCACTAACTTTGTATAATGCTACTTTATTGGGTTTTCTTAAGTCTGTTACATTGGCACCAAATTTTTTTTATTTTTCTAAAATCATATACAAGAGTTAAACACGGAAGCACTAATGTATGAGTACAGATCCGATTAACTTTTTTAAGTTAACGATGTGCACATAAACGCAAAAACGCATAATCTTCTGGATGCGGTACATTAAAAACGAATTAAACCAACACATCGATTTAAATCTTATTCACACAAATATTCAGCATTGCGTCTAACTCGGCGTTTTCTGTTTGGTAGTTACATTTCGTAAACATGCCATATTAGTTGTATCGATGTAACATGAAACAATTCTCTCGGCAACCGCCTCGAATCGAGCCTAATATAAAACGAAACTCTATTATCCTTCGGACAGGATGCGCCAACAATCGTTTTCAGGAAATGCACGCAAAAAGCAGATTTGTCGTGGTGAGTATCGTGTTAAAACAGTGCCTAATGCTAATAATAGCTAGTAATAAACCAATGGGACAGAGGTGAGTACTCACAAAAACGCCCTCGGTTTTAAAAACCATCCTCTATTATGGCGATGGCGATAGAACACGTAACAAAGGACTAATCGTGCTCAGCCCGAACGAAAAGGGGAAAAACCAAGGAAGAAAAGGAAAATCGTCAGTTCCGGAAGTGGAAACTGGGAGGCATTTCGCGAAGGATCAACCGCGAGCGGAAACGAGCGGATGGATCGGATCGAACCGGAATTTTCACGTCGACAAGAAAGTAGTTTCTGGGCCTGACTGAAGGATTCGATGAATAACAAGGTCCTTTGAAGGGGTGGAGGATGCACCCGAAGAGGTCCTTTCGGCCGCTTTCGCCTCCCGAAATTCGCCGCCGCCGGCGCCGAGGGCGCTGTGCGCAAGGCCACTTCGACTGCAACAAGTAAGGCCCTATCTACTATCTACTACACTCAACGAGGCTGTATGTGTGTCATTTTAATATAGACTGTACTTGTGGTTATGACAGTGGCCCTGTCGAGGGTTGGAGAATAAATTATTGGCCCTTTTTATAGGATTGAGCTTTCACTTGCACCTTCGTCCCGGTGATCTACAACGTGCGATTGAAATAAACCTTTTTATGGCCCAACAAACTTCAATGTGGCACGTTGTTTACAAGTTACGGCCAATTAAAATATATCTTCTGCATAATATACGTAAATATGCATGTTCCAGTGTAAAGGTCGCTTAATTGCAAATAGATGTTTACAGATGATTTTGTATGTACCTAAATACAATCGTTAGTGTTTAGTAATTATAAACATAACTGATAAATGCACTTTATTGAATATTGCCAGGTGTTGCAAAAGTAAGTACCAATCTGAACTGTGCGGACTAAAATGACAGATATCCCATCTGTGCTAAAATGAATGTACCCGACGTATGTGTGGTTGCATATACGTAGGTTGCCTTATATATTTTTACAAACGACCACTACAGCGTGTTCGGATTGAACTGTTTTATAAAAAATTTAAATTCGAGCTCTATGCCACTATCAAAATAAGCATCAGAACTATACCGAACGGAGTTCGTAATCTTTCGATTATAATCATTTATGAGAATACCGCTTTATTTGAATTTAAGGCTTGTGATTCGTCAATCAGACAAGGCCGTCTGAAATTTTAGACGGCCTTGGTTATGCAACCAAGTTTACTTGGCAGAATGACATACAGAGAAACTTGCGTACGCCGGAATCCTAATAAGACGGAATCCTGTGGTAGACGGAATTATTAGAAAATATCGGTCCCTTCAATTAATTTATAATGTAAATAGCTCTGTGCTGGACGGAACCTGCGAGACGCGGACGGAAAGAACTTTTTCAGTCCCATCCCTATATACTTCTGTATATTCTAACCTATGGAGCGCGGAAGCAGCGAGATATTGCCGTTCCACTCAGCCGTAACTAGAGACCCTATTTTATTATTTTTCTCTCTTTGCTTGTATTATGTTAGAGGGAGATAGATTGCGTACTTTGTAACTTTGTTTAATGTGTAAATAACATTTATGAAAACACGCAAAAACAGCGTAATGTCGTGTAAACATATAAAATGCAATGGTCCGGTCGGATGTTGAAAAAAACATCTATCAAGGAATAGACCAAACAAACCCGTTTAGACAGTGGTTGTTGAATCTTCAAAGACTAAACACGTGCGTATAGCAAACTGAGTCAAATAAATACATATTAGAATAATTGTTGATTTAGCCATTAAAGTTTTATTCGTTTATTAGTTTCATTAATAAATTCTTGAATTAGTTATATTATACATTAAGTATATAAACCATTTAATTTTTTTGTAAATTGTAATATAACCTGTCTGTAATGGAAAACCTGTCAGGACGGAATTTTATGTCGGTCCCGTGACGTTCCGCCTTACGCAAGTTTCACTGTAGTGAAGTGCACAATATATTGAAGGCGGCACCAAATTTAAATTTTTTATAAAACAGTTCAATCCGAACACGCAGTATATCATGGCGTTATTGAAATTTGTCATTATATTTTTAAAATACTGCACTTTTATTGGGAAATCAACGGAAGGTTCAAAGTTAACTGAGTAGTTTGCTCACAGTAAGGATATAAAAAAAGTTGTGAAGAAATGTAATTACAGCAATTCGTGAATGTTTTTGTCGGTTGATTTTTTAGGATTTTGATAACGACCAAACTGTACAATAATATGTAGAATGACTTCGTTCAATTTTTGGTAATGAAATACATTTAAAATTGGTTTGCAAAATTTCGTCGTGAATCCCACAGAAGTTGTTCGTTCACAAAGTGATTCCAAAAAAAGGGTCGCTTATTTCCTCGGTGGTACTGGACATGTCGCAACCAGTTCTTTATAAGTTCAAATAACAATTAATGATGAATAATGTAATACAATAAACTGTTTGTCAAACGTCATCGACCAAGTTACGAATAACACGAACGTTTTTTGATTCTACATAATGACAATGGCAGCCCCCTTCCAGAACGTTAAACAATTGATTAGCTGAAGGAGGAAAAATATTGAATTAATGTCTTATTGCCTGAATTCACCTGGTTTAGCGGCTAACAACTTTTTTGTACCCCAATGTCAAACATAAATGCATGGACAGTGACTTTTATCACCTCAAGAAGGCTTCCAAAATCATTTTTTTGAGTTATCAACTTTAGGGTGGAGAAAATGATATTTTGACCGCATGCACAAGTATTGTGAAGGTATTAATAAGGCCAGCATAATTAGTAGAACTACGACACTTATCAGATTAAATATTGGGGTTGAGATTTAATAAGAAAAAACCAGCAGATGAATCCTCTGTCTTCATAGCAGGAGGTCGCGCCATATGTCGTCAAAAAATCTGGAAAATATTTCCAGATTCTAGAGCGCCCGAAGCACAGCTGTTCAAAATAGAAAGCGTAGTTTCCAAGGTGTTCCTATTCCAAGAACGGTTAGAGGAAGACGGAAACGGTCAAGGTCGCCCTAATGGGAAACCGATGCGCTGGCCTTTGGGCCAAATCTCTGAGCAAAGTTCGCCTCATCGTTAGCAACGCTGCTATTGGTGGCCCGGGGATGAAAGGTTCGCGCGGTGATTGGTGGTTCTTCATACGAAGAGCGGGAAGGGTTTTCATTGGCAGAGAGACAGCCAGTAAAACGGTGAGAAAGA
>JAWQRP010005401.1:0-10729 GCA_033557875.1 Quadriops clusia
AAAAAATCACTCTGAATCCTAATGTGAATCTGTCTTATCTTGTCTAGTACAACTTAAAAATATGCGAGAAAGTCGAGTGGAGACCACTACATATTTATTAATTTTGTAATATGAATTTTTCAGGGGGAGGATTAACCGTCATCTACTGGACTTTGATGGGTGAGTGCAATAAATATCGTTTTAATCAGTACATTTAGTTTATAAACAAAAGTATCGTGAAATAAGGCATTCAGAAAAACATGCATTTCCAAATTTAGTATTCTAATTTGTGAGAACATCAAATAATGTAAAATGTGAAAAATTCATATCACGTGTTTATAAAACATATTATTTTGACAATGTTTAACCGTTTAGGGCAGTATTTCCTTTACTTTTTTCCCTGGGAATATTTTGGTGGAAATATTTTGGTGGTAATATTTTGGTGGAAATATTTTGGTGTAAATATTTTGGTAGAAATATTTTGGTGGGAATATTTTGGTGGAAATATTTTGGTGGAAATATTTTGGTGGGTATATTTTGGTGGAAATATTTTCTAGGAAATATTTTGGTGGAAATATTTTGGTGGAAATATTTTGGTGGAAATATTTTGGTGGGAATATTTTGGTGGGAATATTTTGGTGGAAATATTTTGGTGGAAATATTTTGGTGGGAACATTTTGATGGGAATATTTTGGTGTGAATATTTTGATGGGAATATTTTTGACGACAATATTTTCGTTGGAACATTTGCGCAGGGTAAACATTCCAAAATATGTACGTATTTATAATACATACGTAAAATTAAAGTAGGACGCGTCGAAAAAACCGTAATGCAAATACCCGCGTGTTTGCACACATACCAAATGAATTTTAACGATGAACAAATGTGTAAATGTAATGCGTGTAATGTATCTAATGTGTAAGGAGTATTATTATTATTGTTATACAAATATGACCCATTGTTAGCCAAACAAATGCAGCCGCTGGCTGGCTGGCACGCAGGAGCGCGTTGTCCGCGCGGGCAAAAAAGTGTTAATAGGAAGTGTTTCTCATTTCGTCGGGCCGATGGAGCATCGGCGGGACGTCGAGGAGCGTGGAGGCCAGAAGAGCTAACTGTTCGAAGTAGCTGTATATCGATAAATAAATACATATGTCGGTCTCAGGTGTTGCCTTCGGGCGTCAGCATATCCAGCATAACTTTGCACCGAGTTCCTTGCGTCTCATGCGTGGAGCTCTCGACTCGTTTTACCCATTTGAGCGTGAGCGTGGCGGCCTTAAAACGCGTAGATTACGGAAACATAGCCGGTATCAGCGGGATAGGCTATCTTAACGGTTATCCTTGCAGCGACAACAACACCAGACGGAGAAAAACCCTTTTAAAATTTACTACTCATTAAAACTTGATTTTTTTAAATACGGAATACATAGCAAGTTAAAGTGAAATTTTTGCATAAAGTCAAAATATTAGAGCAAAAATGTCCAACAAATAAATTTTGGTTAAGCTTCAATTTCTACATACCTACATAATTACAGTTGCTGGATTTATTGCATATCTGTTTAAACTGATAAAAAGGATAATTAAATTAATCGTTAACCTCATGTTACAGTACAATTGTATTACACTATTAAATTTTATGATGACTAGGTTGTAGGTACACGTAAATACATTACGTTTATACAATGTGATATCACCTCTAATTATTTATTTGTAGAAACTTTCGTAACACTCACGTGAAAAAATTTTCAAAAATTTATTAAAAGTGTTTAACCACATCTATGTTTAACCACATCTATGTTTAGCCACATCTATGTTTAACCACATATATGTTTAACCAATTATATGTTTAACTACATATATGTGGTTTAACCAAAAATATGTAGTTTAACTACAAAAAAAGTATAGTAGCTAACTCATCCTCTATAAGGGGACATGACTCGAATAAAACAAATTAAGCGCTAAGTAGGGTAAATAATGCAGTAATAAACGGCCGAGAATTTAAATATGTATAGCAAGGACAATGTGAAGTAAGTGACGAAAAACCGGACGATACGATGAGGAACTTGACCCCACCGTCCCCAAAACATACAAAATAATTCTCCACGATTACGTGAATTGAACGAGAACTAATAGAAAAATAATAAAACAGAAGGGACCCCGACGAAGACGAGGAAATTGACCCTTTCCGGGCACTAAACGGCTATCCATTTTTATTGAATTTAATTCTCAATGGTTGGCTAATTCAGACAGTTATTTGCTACGTGTTGATTTTCTAAAGAAGTGTCGTATGTAAAGGGGGCTTGAGTAAATGGGACGAACCCTTAGCTCCGGTCGAATGGTCCCTAGCATATTCCAGGGGACCGAGGGGGCACTCGCACTTTTTTCTCGCACACTTTCGCGCAAAATTCAACACATTTTCGGTGCACTGTCACCTGTCGTACAACACACATCACCCGAGTCTACCGCAAGTGTCTAATTTCAAGTTTATGCCTCTACAACAATTATTTACCTGGGCCAAGCGCCAGCTGACGCGCAGGTGAGGTACTAAAGTGGTACCGAGTTCACCTGTGAATGTAGTTATCTACACAATAAATGGCGAATCAAGCGCTCCGACTATCACTATACCAACGTCGTTGCACTATACATAATTACAATTTTCAGTACTGACCCGATATTTTGCATTTTAGGTTTTATATTTTCGTTTTTTTTATAGTTTTTTTATATCTTATACAAATAAGCCACAATCCTATGACCTGCCAAGAATAGGACACCCTGTATATAAAGGGAAATTATCAAAATTTCAAATACGTTTCTTGCTCCTATAAAATAATTATTTTGTCATATAAAATTATTTCAAATTTGACAAAAATGAATTTTATTTGGTACAAAACGATTTGTATTCCACTATAATAGCACAGATATCTGTGATAATAGTATCAAGTCAAAAACCAGCACTACAGTATACATTTTTTTAATTAAGTGCATTATTAGAATTCTTACAATACTTGTACAACAAAAACCAATAAAACCCAGCGATTAAATTTGTATGGCAATTATATTTAAAATCACACAAATACTCCTGGACCTCTTCCACACTCATCTCAACAAGGTCCCTTATCAACACCTTACTATCTTTATTTTGCGACTTGTCCCCATCATCCTTCAACTTCTCTCTCATATCATCGGTTACTTCCAAGTAGTACAAAGTTCGTTTTCCTCCAGCCCCTGAAGTGTATTGCGCTATTCGTTCAATGCAAACATTTTCTTTACCAATCTCATAACCAGCTTTCTTCAAATAACTCTTAGTCGTATTAAAGTGATCCTCCCCCGTCTCAAGTCCTCCGCAAAATTCCAAAGTAATTCCTAAGTTAGAAGAATATTTCTTTGTGTCGATATCAGCGATTTCTTTTTTGTTGAAAATTTCCTTCGTTGGCAATAATCCCAAATATACAGGAGGTCTGAATTGTTTCGTTAGTACCAACACTTTCCTCGATGTGTTGAAAATCATGAAAAGAACTGCATCGAAAGAATAAGGAAACCCATGGTGGTAGATCTTTTTTACGTTGTTCTGCACATAATCCAAAGAAAGCCCTTGTTGAGCAACTTTTTGACGTTCCGTCAATTTAATGATGACATCTGTTATTTTATTCATGTAATATGCAAATACAGGTGTGCCAAACGAGGCACTAATTTCCTATCTTAACTTGACAAAAAATGTTTGAAGTTTAAGTACAGTTTTTATTATTATTATTATTATTACTGTTATTATTATTATTATTACTGTTATTATTATTACTAATATTATTATTATTATTTCTGTTATTATTATTACTAATATTATTATTATTATTACTATTATTATTATTATTTTTGTTATTATCATTTTTATTAAAATTGTCGCAACAAATTTGAAACATTTTTGGAGACTATTATAACAGCTGCTAGCTTGAGTAGTTTGGACGGTTGTATGATTTTTTAACTTCATTTTGCACAAACTTTAAAGTGTTTTACATGGACATGACTTGACTCTTGTCCTTGGCAATTTTTCATCACGTGACAAAAATTTTTGGCCGATATATTTGATTTTAAAAGTTGTTCCTACGTCACTGGTATATTTATCTTTGACATTAATTACGATTATTTTTCTTTTGTACTAAATTAGGAAATTCAAACATGAAATATAATTGCATTTATATATTTTTTATTTATTGCCATACAAACGTAATACTGTAAACTAATACTTTTTGTAAGTGCTATTATTTATGCCTCACTAATACTTTATCCTATTGTGAATACAAAAGTCCATTATTTTTTAATTTTATTTTGTATTTATTCATTTTTGAACATTTTTACTCCTCATTTCCCATTTAGCTTGGTAAAAATTCCCAGCGAGCAACTCTAAATTGTATTTCGAAGCGAATTTCCTAATGGAAAATTTCAACCTACGAATACGAGAAGTTTTTTCTATTCGGTGTTCGTTAAATTCTAGTTTTCTCGGTTGTTTGTAAACCAAAAACACGTAGCGATGCAATCCGGTTCTTTTCCAAGGACCAGAGCCCAGATATTCGGCTATCGTATCCCCTTTGGAGACATCATTGCCCAAAATGTTCCCCACTAACCAATGGTTGACTTCTCGGAATATCGGTATTGTTCGGCTTAGGGCGTCAGGGTCAACCATTGCTAGGGTGTAATAGGTGCCCTCTTCGGTTTTCCATGAAACTTCTGGAGAATCTTTAACCTCTGTGGGAGTTAGTTCGGTTCCAAAGAGGACCACTTTGTTGTCTGGATAGGTCACCTCAATTGTTTGAGGAGGTGTAGAGTCGATTACATCAGGAACAACACCTTCAGCTTCCATTTTCTATGAAAACAGTGATTTTTATAAGATTAATCAGTGAGCTATATGATTATTGATATGAGACCTTGACCCATGTAATTGTGTAAGTACATCACGTAGGTATTTACTAATGAGTTGATACATATCATATTTGGTTGCCTATATACACCTAAATGTTATGCAAGTGTTGTAACTTGTTTATACCTCTGATTGTACAACTTACATGAATATGAACTTACTTGTAAATGATTTTCTGTGGATCTAAGTTGTTGCCAACGACGTTGTTGCAAATATTGAGAGGAATCCAAGAATTTTTAACATTCTCTCTTATAACCACCAGCACTGTAATACAATTTTCCTCTTCTGGGATCAATACGTTTTGTTTAATTCAATACAGAAGAGTGGTGACCAAGGTTAAATACCAGTATTTCATATCTAGATGGCTATACCTGTTGAAGGTGAACATGAGTTGTTATTTATACTCTTTTAAATTTTTTTGATTGTTGTGATAAAGTCCATTTCTGTTTGTAAATAATGAATGAATAAATATTTACTATTAATAATAACACAAGCAATAATAATAATATAGTACTATTTTAACTTGAATTTATTATTTATATTCATATATTTTGTTTTTAAAAATTTAATAATGCATATGAACGAAGCCCAACATTATCTTGGATACGGATGGAACACTCGTTAGTAAGTTTCAATTATTCTCATGTTCCGAAGAATATAAAATTATATTATATTGCAGTAAAAAATATTCAAAGTGTGAAAGTCGTGTTCTTTATTTATTAGAGTGTTATGTATTTATTAGATTATTCTTCTTTTTCTTTCTTCTATCCATTTGTTTTCTTCCTATTTACATTTACATAGTTTAGATTGTCTAGATAGATCCCGGTTATATTTATTTGTTTCTTAATTTAGGAAATATTTTTTTAAAGGCTATTATTATAATTTGGGAGATGTAGTACCTACTTCTCAAACTATTTTGTCTCTCAAATAAGTTTCGTCTCTTCTTGTAATTTGAATCCCACTATTATATTATAACAAATATTGTAGAAGCTAAAACTTTTAGTTCACCTGCATGATATTTGATTGTTCTTTGTTTGACCATATTATTTGTACTTCACTTACCCACATAATTTGAAATGAAAACACTTGACGGTGACCTAAAGTTGAGGTCAAAAATATTTGAGGAAATATAAATTGAATTAGCATGAATAACATCCTTTTCATAAATATACATTTTTACTTTTTATCAAAACAATGAACCATCTTCTCCTTGTACTACTATTTTGTTCTCAATCTGAGTGATCCTTGAATTGGCTTATTTCTATGAATAGATGATTATTATTAAGTCATTTTTGTCCATAATTACTAGACACAGAACCAACATCAGTCAAAATATACAGAAACTTAGTAGAATTTTTGAATAAAATATGAACCAAAGACATAATTGCCAATTTCACCAGAAGAACTTTTGAATCGCTATTGTGAGGAAGCCTACAAAAATCTGGCTCAATGTGTAAAAACGACAAATCACAAAGAATTTTTTAAAGACTTCAACCACGTTGTGCCTGGTGGTTCGACTTCTGGTGTACAGGGCAAACCGCAACCGAATATCTATTTAAGAACCACAGCCCTTTTCCCTGATAAATCTGATCAGGAAAAGGAAAATTTAAGTACACTTTTAATTATTATTATTGGTATTATTATTACAGTTATTATTATTATCATTTTTGTTATTATCATTTTTATTACAATTGTCAATTTTTTTATTCCTGCGATATCTCAAGAACCAGTAAAACCCTGCCATAAAATTGGACTGGCAGCAAAATTCATTTTGCTCCAAATAATTTGTCACTTCCTCGACGGTCATCTCAACTAGCTCGATGGCTTCGTCATCGATCCCCCCTCCAGAGTTAACTCTCATCGAGTCGCAGACTTCACAGAAATACATTGTCCTTCGAGACCCAATATCCGAGATGAACGATCCGATGGTTTCCAAACTCTCGGGGTTTATTTTGTATCCACACTCTTCGAAAACTTCTTCGGCTGCAATTTGCTTCAAAGACAAGTCTTTGTCCACATGTCCTCCGCATAATTCTAAAGTAATTGAGGAGTCTGTTGGATATTGTTCTACATCGATTTCGATACTTTCTTCATCAATTCGTGTTTGTTGTTTTGATATTTGTTTTGTTGTACAGGTTTTTGTTGCATACTGGTTAGTTATGCAATTGTTTATTTGTTTATTATCAAATTTTAAAGTGTTATCACTGTTAGCAGTGGCGTTATCTTTATTTGCTTCACAATTTGTATTTAGTTTAACAAGGAAGTCTCTACGTAGATTGCCCATATAGACAGAAGCTCTAAATTGTCGTACAAAAATCAGAACATTTCTGGAGACATTAAAAATAACTATTATAACAGCCGGCTTGAGCAGTTTGGATTGGTTGTACGATTTTTTAACTCCGTTTTGCACAAACTCAAGAGTGTTTTGCATGGGCTTAAAAATTATATTAGTTATTTTGTCCATTGCAATTATTTCATTTTATTACAAAAACTTCTGGCTGATGTAATTGACTTTCAAAATTGTTCCTAAATCGATGCTATATTTTTGATATCTCTACATTTATTTTCGACATTAATTAGAATTCTTTTTCTTTTCTTTTAAATTAGGAAATTAAAACATGAAATATAATAATTATTGCATTAATATATTTTTTATTTATTGTCCATAGAAACATACTAATACAACACATAATATTGTGACCATAAAAGTCAATTATTTCTCAAATTTATTATTGTATTTATTCATTAATGTATATTTTTATTCCTTATTTCGACATAACTATCCCATTGGGCTTGGTAAAAATTCCCAGCGAGCAACTCTAAATCGTATTTCGAAGCGAATTTCCTAATGGAGAAATTCAACCTGTGAGCACGAGAAGTTTTGTCGGTTCGGGGTTCGTCAAATTCTAGTTTTCTCGGTTGTTTGTAGACCAAAAAGACGTAGCGATGCAATCCGGTTCCTTTCGGAGGACCAGAGCCTACATATTCAGCTATGGTGTCCCCTTTGGAGACATCGTTGCCCAAAATGTTCCCCACTAACCAATGCTTGACTTCTCGGAATATCGGATTTGCTCGGCTTGAGGCATCAGGATCTACCAATGCCAGGGTGTAATAGGTACCCTCTTCTGCTTTCCATGAAACTTCCGGAGTGTCTTTAACCTCTGTGGGAGTCAGTTCGGTTCCAAAGTGGACCACTTTGTTGTCGGGATAGGTCACCTCGACTGTTTGGGGAGGTATAGCGTCGATTACATCAGGAACAACACCTTCAGCCTCCATTTTCTATGAAAACAGTGATAATTATATGATTAGTCAGTGTGCTATGTGATTATTGATATGAGACCTTGACCCTTGTATTGTGTATGTTCATACATCATGTAGGTATTTACAAGGTTTACCCTGGTATTTACTATTAAATTGATACTTACATTCATATTTGGTTGCCTATATGTAGCTGCATATGTATGTATATAAATGTTATACAGTGATTTAATTTGATTACACCTCTGATTTTAATTTGGACAAATTACATGAATATGAACTTACTTGTAAATGCTTTTCTTCTCGGCTGTGGATTGAAGTTGTTGCAAATATTAAGAGGAATCCAAAAGTTTTTAACATTTTCTCTTGTGACTACCAGCACTGTAATATACAACTTTCCTCTTCTGGGATCAAGTTATGTTTAATTCAATTCACAGCAAGAGTGGTGCGCAAGGTTAAGGCAAGACGCAAATTGAGACACGTACACAGTGCGGCGATTAAATTCCGGGACTGATGCTATATATCAGCAACCAGAAGCGACATTTACCGAAATCGTATGTTATTTTGAATCTTGGAGTCTTGTGAACATACCCTGAAAGATTTATTAAAATCGGTTGACAAATCTTAGATGTATAACATTTCGTTCATTAGTTCAATTTATTATGCGTCGGAATACAATCATGGAACAACGCGCTGTTATAAAAGTTCACGCAAAACTTGGCACAACACCCTCAGAAACGTTCAAAATGATGCAGAAAGTTTTCAGTATGATTCCAAAACAAAACGTCAAAGTGCCGAATGTAAGTCGAAAGCATCATCTCAAGTCAAAAAAACTCGAAAAGTTCCTTCAAAAATCAAGACAAAATTAATTGTTTTCTTCAAAGGCAAGGGCATCATTCACCGCGAGTTTGTCCCAGCTGGTCAAACAGTTACTGCTGCCATCTATTTGGCAGTTTTACAACGTTTGTTGGGCAGAATTCGTCGAATTCGACTAGAGTATCGCAATCCTGACGACTGGTGTCTGTTACACCATAATGCACCTAGTCACACGTCTTTAATTATTCGTCAATTTTTGCCACGAAATCGAATCTGTGTATTGAATTATTCACCGTATGCACCTGATTTAGCGCCATGTGACTTCTCACTGTCTCCAAAAATGCAAAAGAAGTTGAAAGGACGTCTTTTTGATGACATTGAGACCATCCAAAGAGCGTCGACGCACGCCTTGGAGACAATACCGAAAAATGAGCTCGAGGGGGCATTTGAATCACTATTGAGTCGCTGTAGAAATTCTATTGAATCAAGAGGAGAATACTTTGAACAAAGAAAAAGAGAGATTTGAAAAAAAATATTTCGTTTCATTTTTATAACTTCAGTCCCGGAATTTAATTGCCGCACTGTGTATAGCACGTGTGAGGTGACCTGACACGAGGGCAAGACGCGTGTCTACGTGCCACACGTGCTGCGTGGGGATCCGCAAATTGAGACGCAGTTCCGAAGCAACAGTCACGCTACTCGCCGCACCGTTCGTAACCAATAGCCGACTCAGTGAAAAATTATTATTAAATTTAAGTTCTTTTAAGCCCCTCTTACACGATCAGCCTCAGTATCAGTCTCAGTCTCATAAGACTGCAGTCCGCGCCTCAGATTTATTGCCCATCAGTCTGACTGACGTTTATTTACCCGATCAGACCTGCTTTCAGTTCTACCTTCAGTCCGAGCTACGATTTCAAAGTTTTTAAAGATTTTCAAGTTGTAATTTCGCCTTTGCTGCTTAAATGTCGATTTTTAAGTATTTATCTAAGGGTGTAGTATAGGTAGCCTCCCTAATGTTTGTGTGGTGGAAATTAGGGCCGTTTTCTTCCACAAATTCCGAGAAATTTCAATAAAAGCTACCAAAACATGAGCTTTCTTGCTGATCATATTTCAAAATTATTTGAAATATTAATATAGAAGGTGTTAAGGGTCCCATACACGATCCGTTAAACTGCGCAGTTTAACTGTGTGACGTCAGAACTGTACGATAAATTGCGTAAACTGTGCAGTTTTGCGAACTGTGTGACGTCATTAACACTATTTTGCACAGTTTTAAAAAAACTGAGCAAATACTCCGGATTTCTACGACAAACTGTACAGTTTTTCTGATCGTGTGTGGGGTGAACTGCACACCTGCACCATTCTTTCCTGTTTTTCGTTCGTTGTAACTCGAAAATATGTTCATCCATTCTCAAGTAATTTCTGTAATCGTCTAGCTCATTGTCATCTCGCAATTCTTTGAGTAATTGTTAATCTTTTGAAGAAGCGCTTCTCTTCAGGTACCATCCCTTATTCCAAGTTCTGCGTCGTTACCTCTTGTTCTTTTTTTCTTCTTCATCAGTTAAAACAGAAGCCGCTATTACAGCACACACAGCTGTCTTTCTTTTATCGCACATTTTAAAGGGCCACAACGGAGCTCTTAAGTGGCAGCTAGCTCAGCTGATTTTTACAAATGTAAACAGTACCCCCCTTACGTACGTATCTCACCCGCAAAGGACCCTGCCTTGAAGCAGAACTCTTCTAATGCATCGCTTTAAATGTAAACA
>JAWQRP010005402.1:0-10724 GCA_033557875.1 Quadriops clusia
TTTTAACACTTCCAGTTTGGTGGAAACGAGTTATCGTCATGTGAACTGTAGATTTTGAAATGGGAATACCTTCATTGCGAAATGTATCATTGAATAGCTGCTTCACATCACTCTACGATTTCACCCAATCACCCCAGCCTCTCATCATCAACAGACATATTCGTTCTTGTTCAGAAAGATATGACATATTTAACTGTAGGGGTGGGAATGGGAAAAACTAAAAAAAAACTATTAAATTTTTTTGATTCATAAGTAAGAAAATTGCTTTTTCTCTTCTTTTTATTATTATTTGGTACCTGCACATTGCACTAGCTTTCTTACTGCACCTTATCCACATGTGTCCGCAAAGGAAACGCGGGAACGATGTCCTTGTCGTGAACCCTGCGCTACTGCGAAATCTCAATATTTAAAGGGCCATAGCTCTGCGAAAAGAAGTCGTAGAGACCTCGGCGATATCGCGTTGTTTTCGTCCCGAAAAAACCTTTCAAATGAACCCTCACATGACCCCTCATTACATTAAAAATTATGTCGCCCCCCTTTGAAATTGAAAGCGTGCTATAAATTGAACCAATCGGAATTCACTTCTCAACCAGTACTAGCAACTGTAGATAATATTAAATACACTATTTATTGCAGCGTTGCCGAATTTACGTAAGTCTTGGCTAAGTTTTTTCAAAATCAGGTTTGTGCAACGCTATTTACAAATAGGACGGGCCTAACTTTAAGCCCGTCTTATTTGAGACTAGACTTAAAACCTGTTGGTACAACCGGGCATTAAAATGTCAAAAAAATTAATATGAGATGCCGAAGTACAAAAAATGAAACATTCGCTTTATTCACTTTGGAACTCTTTTCTAGGGGTCTGGAGGTATGCTGGCAACCACAGCTCGTTTTTTTCGTAAAAGCCGGGGATCGAGAAGGTCTGATTTTCTATTAGGGGTAATGAAGAATCTGTATTAACTAAGCTTACAAACCAATTTGTGTTCTGAGCATAGGCCTTCACATTTCTTCGCTTTGCTTCTTGGAGGGGTTGCATTCTCTGTGCATTATGTGTCCAACTCATCATTTTACCTTCTCATTTACTTTGTTCATAATGTTTTCTAATCAGTATGCTTCCTCTAACTATTGCAAAACCGTATAATTCAATGAATTAGAAATACCATAAGTAAATATGATTAACATAACACACTGTAGTGGAATGATTTTTTAAACGCTCGGTGGAGAGTTACATAAGTCTTAGGTTTATTTATTTATTAACAGGATGATTCACGAGGCGGTGTTACATAAAGAGAGCGTTCACTTTTCATTAGTTAATAGAAGGCAATTTGTCAATTCTTTGTGCACCCACTTAGCTCCAGTATAATACCAGTGTGAAGTACAATACGCGAAATTTGAATCATAATATAGGCGAAAAAGTAAACGTATAAATATAGTAATAATAATATATGTAATATAAATTGTATGTAATATGAATATTATAAACTAATTAGTTAAGACACGCATCTTCTATTTTTTATTGTAGTACTTCACAGAGATAAGATTTTAAATCCATGACTCATTTATTTTTAAAATAAGATTTTCTGTGCGGTAATTTTTATGTTGGATATACATACGAGCTAGTGCTTATTATAAATTCTGTTTCTGATGATATAATATCACTGCGGTTTGTGGTACAAGGTCGTAACAATATGTAAAGGCTTTTTCGCACAGGAAACGATTTTAGATAATTTAATAATAGCATACGCTCGTACATAGCCAATAGCGGCTCATGCAATTCTTTTGTTCCGGCTCCTGATAAGCAGGATTCCCGTCTATTTTTATCGCACTTATTAAGAGGGTTTGTTCTAACTATGGGCCATTCATGCATACGACTAACTTGACCATTGTGCAAATTAAACGATGTTCTTTGTCATGTCAACGTTTCCCCTATAAATCCTGTACTAATCGCAGAATCCTCCAAATAATATTTGTGTTTCATTTCGCAGGTGGAGGAGATACGGGACATGATAGACAAGATTCAAACGCATGTGGAAGAGGTGAAGAAAAAACATAGTGCCATCTTATCAGCTCCACAGAGCGATGAAAGTAAGTGGTCTTTTACGTTGCCTTCTCTCTAGTGGCCTCTCGAAATGATGATAAGAACTTTCCTCCGGCTGTCCAAACATTCTGAAGCCCTATGCATTAAGCATCATATTACATAAATTTGTCCGTCGAGTATCGGCTGCTATGAATTGAATTAAAAAAAATTAAATGCCCCCTACTTCAAACAACTTGTTTGCGGGTTTTAAGGTTGGCTAAATACAGTAGATCCCGCTCGGTTTCCTGTAAAATTAATTTTGCTCCTAGTTTACAAATAGTCTTAAAAGAGTGAAAACGGATGTCTCTCGGTGAACCGCAACCGCTGGTTGTTTGTGCGACCCTCTCACTCCAATCCATTTCCTCGTTCGGTTTGAATTAGTATTACGGTCCTCCGCTTCGGCACTAGAGTCTCTTGCCAGCTAATTTCCATTTAATTAATATTAGGGCCGCTACATAAATGCATGCACCATCGATCAGTCCTGTTCTCGCTTAGAAGATTATGTCTCAAACAGGGTGGTTAAGTTTTTAGTTGCTCAGACTGCGGGTCGCAGGTTCCCAGGTTGGCTTTTCTCATGCATAATATAAGGAACATGGAGGAAAATTTATGCAGACTCCATTTGAGGAGAACGTCGCTTTGTGCGTGCATGCAAAATCGACACCTGAAAATTGCAATGGTGCTCTAACGTGCTCTACTTTCCCGTTCTGAAATTATAGTAGTGCGAAGTAAACTGTTTATTCGGCGGGGGAAAATCAATAAGTGCAGATGCAAGGATGATTTTTATTTAAGACCTTCACGTGGCGTTAAAACGCCAAATTGAAAATTAGCGCAAAGTGGCTTAAATAAACACAAATTTAAAAAATTACGCGAATTAAACGACCTGAAGTAATTTCCCATGAATATTCAGTTTGAGATTTGCATACCTAATTCCCGTTATTTAATGTTGGATCATATTGTAGTAACAAGGCAATGCCACGGCACGTTATCGTGCTATAATTAGGTTTCTACTAATTACGAACTTGTGTTTGCCTTATACGCGAATAAATGAACGAATTGCGGCCTATTAACGGGGTTCTCGTACTTTTGTCCAAATTCCCAACTGTTCGGTTTTTTCCTACATACCTAGAGAATTTTCCATTTCCTATTCACATTTGTTGTTTTTATTTACAAGGTTCCTTTCTCGTTATACGATTTTCCTTTTCAAGTCAATTTTAATTTACAACGGTGTAAACTTCTTCCCCTCTATTCATGTCCCTGTTTTTGGGCCGTTCGTTCGACACTACAACAAAACAACATGGTTAAGTTCCCAGTTGGATTCACGCTTCGCTTACCGAAGAATAGAAAACCTAATACAAACATCCCATCGCCGGAGCTTGTATTTCAATAAGTGTATAAGCACGAAATTGACTTGTACACGCGAAGAGTTATATAAACTCGAATTTAGTTACACAAATATTGACAGTTCCTATTGGCGTCCACTCACCATCTTTGCATACAAACTTTTGTGTTCTCTTTACCACAGAAAATTATTTTTTGTTGGTTTATAACTGTTAATCTTTAATGGAAAATATGGTTTAATACCCTTGGTTGCCTGTTTGTTATCCTATTGGTACGCCGATATTACTGCGGCTCAATTTTTATAATTCACGAAAGCAGACCAAAATATAATCGTCGGAGATGTTAATGGATTAATCGATGAACAGTGCGTTCATTCAGATAAGGCCTTTTAGAGCGCCCTACATATTTTAACAGCTAACTTCGCCATCCAGGGTTGGTTAAGATTGTTTAATAGAATTGGCAAAAAATAAAGCGCCTCTGTGATGTAGTGTCTGGGGTAATTTACATAATAGGAATATTCGGCGTCGGCGGCTCATAGCCTTCTATACTCTTTTATCAAGATCAATTGGCTTGTTTACATCCCCCACGGTCTGGGAGCTCCTGAGAGTGGTTTTTGTGTGAATACGTTCTCCCTTTGAATCTGTGGACCCAAACGAAACGGGAAAACGCCTTGAAAAGCGACTTGCCAAAAGCGGCGTGCTCGAAATGCTTTGAAATCCGACGGAATCTCTGAAACACGTTCGTAGCTTTTCGATACTACGTGACAAACATTTTGGGAACTTAGAAGAACATTGCAATTTTTAGTTATGTACCTATCTACTTTCTGTTGTCTAATTGCTTTCAGTAACTTAAACACGGAAGTCACTAGAATAGAGTTTCCTCGTGACCGGTCACGTTCCATCTCTAGTTAGGTGGGCAAACATCTCCTAAGTCCTAGCATTGAATATGCTCCGAGTAAATAATGTCATGATCTAGCCCAGGATTAGATGGGGCCTCTGTGGGTTTAAGGGAGCTTTAGATGTAGCCCACATGTTACTTTTCTAATCAAGGGCCCTCGGAATTAATTTACTAAAAGTTAACAGGGTCCAGGAGGTCGTTCGTTTTGCATTTATAGTATCATTCGGTCGACGAAAATGAATGCGTGAGCGGAAACCCAATGCACCTCACCCCCGTCTCAGCAATAAAATTTTGATGTATTAAGTTTTTCCACGTGATGTAGGGCGTTAACTCATCCAATAATTCGCCGTCCACTTGAATTTTCTTTTCAACTTAAACCCTCTGTTGTAGCAGTAATTCAATAAAATCTTGGACGGTTAGGTATTCTAATGTTGAATGGGAAGGGCCATGCAAATAATTAGTTATTAATTCACATCGAACCCCCATTATTGATCAATTACGGTCTTGGACCCTTCAAGCTGATGTATCGGGCGTTCGCGCTGAGAAGCAGCATACTTTATCAAACCTTGTCCTTACTTGCGAAGGTTCCAAGTACATACCTTCGTAATGGATCCAAGGTTAGAGGTTAATGGAATTTGAGGCAATTAATGATTACTGCCTCTACGCCTTGTAAAATATTAATTCGTGACTTGGCCATTGACGAATATACATTTGTTCGCGTCGATGCGGAGGTAAATTCTTACTTTACAGTTCGTATTAATTTAGCTACCGTGTATTTCGTAATCCACAGAATTTCAGGTCGGCATCTGGGGTTGATATCGATTCGTAACTTGCGGTAATTTTCAATCTAATGCTTATCGGTTTTGCGGCTTATCTGGCTTTAGATCGCCCATCTACATTTTCTTACCTTAATCGCCACCTTGTTCGTCCTTTACTTGCTTCCTAACGTTTAAACATGACTAAAATATTTAAACAATCAGAAAAATGCGATTATTTTATCGAATTGAATCACTAATAGCCCCGTAATTGCAAAAATTATAATTTTAAATTGTAGTATGCTTGCTTTTATGCTTTAAAACATAACAAATTCTTCCTAACCATTATCAGTTCTTGGGGAAACAAATATAACACATTATTGCTAAATTAAATATGTCAAGCAATGACGGTTATTTGTATTATTTAATTATTTATTTATCAATAATTAACGACTCGGTTGTTCTAGATGTTTGAAAGTTTCATACCGAGGTATGTATTTGTGAAAAAATATTTATTTGCCACTTGTTGACTCACTAGATTTGCTTCGTTTATTGCGATTATTAGTATTTCGTAACATAACGTTTAACGTTTGATAAAGTCTTGGACTCTGGTTTCTTAATTTGTATGATTCTCTTGGGTATAGTCCCTTTCAATTAAAATTCATTGGTTTACATTTTATGTTTTATTATTATTGACCTCTTACGCGTTTCGCGGCGATGTGCCGCTTCTTCAGAGAGTGTACATTTGGAACCTGGGATGCGAGCATGCTTTAGCACAATGGTGTATATCAGGATGATGTGTGTATTTACAACGAACATTTTAAAAAACATATACTGTGAAGGTATGAAGATAGGTTACGCAATTCATGCAAATTGGGGTCTTATCAAAAAGGAGGTTTGCCTGCTCCAGACGTTTTCAAGAAGCTGGAAAATCTTTCCCAGTAGTCAGGCGGTAGGCCAAACAATAGGCGCGCTATACAAAGCATTATACCGACAAAGGCCCTATTCAAAGAACATCTAGAATAGGCGGAAGCAACCAAGGTCGCTCTAATGGGAAACATATGGACGTCAGACCGCGGTCCAAATCTCAGCAAGGTTGTCAAGAGCTGCAGGGGTACCAACCCGCCGATCGGGCGGGCAGTCACTGAAAGTCGGTTTCAAGATTCATTGAGTCGAGATCTCCGGTAGGAGGCTGTCGATCAGAGTCACTGGGGGTAGCCCAGGTGACAATATCAGAGTGTTGGGGGCGGTTCAGAGTGAAAAGTTGAGTTCGCGGGGATCAATTGTTCAGTGCCTTTGGGAATATCTTCGACACCATTCTTCTGGGAGTTTTGGATTCATTGGCTACCGTCTCCAGGCGTGGGGCTCACTACAGGCTAAGAATATTTGTTTTCTTCTTTCTTTAGTTTTATTCAATTCCGTAGTTAGAGAATAGGTTTCGCTAATTTGGTCTTCGTTAGTGGCCCAGTATTTGGTCCACTCGTTATCTTCACGAGTTGTGCATAGTTGGTTTGGTTGGTTTCGATGAACGCCGGCAGGTGGCAATAGGGGGAGGATAATTCCGTTTGTCTCTCTCTCACACACACACATACACACACACACACACACACACACACACATCCATTATGGTCGACCAATAAACATAATAAGTCAATTTAATTAATAACATTTTCGCAATAACGAAGTTTGGGCCCAATCAATTCAATGAAAAATTACATAACGATTATAAAGGTAACACCATTTCATAACAGTCAAAAGGTATCTCACGATAATTACAAGGTCAACTGCAGTGCAGTAAAATAATGAATAATTAGTCCTTACTCCCTAAGGTCATTCAATTAAATCAAATTCAGGGTAAATCAATTCACAATCAAATGCTGTTTGTTATGTTGAAAGTTTTCTTACACTTTATTGATTTATTTGTGCATTTAATTCCATCGATTCCTTTTCAGCTAATTTCGTATTATTTCGGGGAGGCACGAGTGTGGTTTTATTGTCGCGTGGTCTGTTTCATTTCGGGTTTGAGAGTTGCCATTTACTTTTTGTTAAGATTGTGGGCTCTTGGCCCGTGCCATAAACTCGGAGCCCGGTTCAGCGGGAATGAGTTTGGTGGCCTGAGACAAGGACACCTTGCATCTGTTTCTTCCTAGTTTTGTGTCTTTAGGGCGAGATTTACCCGGCAAGCCCCTTTTTCGCCATTACTGCGTTGATATGCCCCGGAGATCGTCACATCGTGGACGACCATCCTTTTTGTCCTGTTAACCACTTTGTTTACCTAGACCCTTAAACTCGGGATGTCGCCGGCCGCGTTGCTGTGGAACAGCGTTTGTGCCTAACCCATGAAATGTTGCCACTTAGCTTACTCGCCTGCCATAGTTTGATCACCAAAGGCCTTCCGCAACATTTTTAACGTGCCCGCACAAGAATATTCGTTCCGCAAACAAAATTTGATGCAAGTTCTTTGCTCAACAAAATCTCCCATTGTAAAAATCGAAAAATTCACTTTTGGTTGTTTACAAAAACACGTGTAACTCGGAGATAATTAAACCTTTTGACAAACAGACGCTTGGCAAATGTTGTAGACAGTCCTACCAACCTAGGAAAAAAATGTACCTGCCTTCCTAATGCTCGGGAGTTTTAAATGACAATTTCAGCTTACTTTTTGATCACCGTAGTATTCCGATTTATCGTGTTCAGTGCCTTCTGATTGTCTGTAATCAGCAGATTCAGTAGATTGTGGCGATAGCGGTCGTGTGTATTCCGTAGCTTATGCTTCAAGTGTGGATCATTAACATGTATGTGGTGTGGGGTAATACGTAGAAAACATGGCGTTAGGTTTCTTGCTTTGCACGTGGTGAGGAAAATTCTTCGATTTTTTCTCCTGCCCTCTTCTCGCTTCCAGTTGGATAGGTTCTTAATTGTATCCACGGTTCCGGCGCTGTACTTGCGGTACTGGTGGAAACTCATCATTCCCTTTTTTTCACCCGGGGAGTATAATGTTTGATGTCTTGGACTCTGGTTTCTTAATTTGTATGATTCTCTTGGGTATAGTCCCTTTCAATTAAAATTCATTCATTTAACAGTTTACAAATTGCATTACTTCATTAAGAAAAACTATAGACGCAACAATTGTGTTAAGCAAAATGAAAATAATTTTACCAGGGTCGACTATTAAAATGATTACCGATTTCTTTCAGAGTATTACTTTCATGTTTCCACATGCAGCGATTTAGCCCCAATAAACGAACAAAGAGTATAAGAAAGAATTGAAAATGAATCTTAATGGAATTGCCTTGTTGACTCCCTAAACTGGGACGTCATATGATATTTTATGGCCAAACTTTATTTCTTAATGGTACTAACATAGATGGATCCGCGCAAATATTTGGCCAACCGGGAAGACTTGTATCCCGGAAAAATATTACGTACACTTCATGCTCCGAGAGCAGGACTTTATATTTCCACGGCAGGATGTAAAAATAAACCGCCATTTAGTGTTTGTCCAGGAAGAATTTGCGCGTTCAAGTTGGAAAGGAAATGAAATACATGTCGGGCGGGTAATGGCTTCGAGCGGAAGGAACTGGAAAATTTCACAACGATTCGCATTTTCTCCCCTTTCGGATCATTTTGAGTTAAAAGTTTCGCAGTTTGAAGCTTCATAACAATGCGTTACGGAGTAATTTCTTATGTATCCTCTAGCCACCCGAAATCCGGTACGTATGCGCGAAGACATAAAATTTAATTTTATTTTGTCCTCACAGAGACGAGATCCGATTTTGCCATTACCGAAGTAGCGCTTCATGTGCTTTCCCGTACTAGGGGACCGTTCGGATCGGAATTTTCGCGTCAAATTTACGAGCCAGCACGAAAACCGGATGTTAGATACGTGGTTAAACGCGCCTTGCTGCGGAAGTAACATTGAGAGGTGTTAATGTTTATGTAGGTACATCCCTCTGTGCTCCATAAAACAGCATAAATTTCCTTTTTTACTGTGTAAGGGATTTTTTTCTTGGAATAAAAGGTCCTCTACAATGCGTTTTTTTATGGAAAAGTTCCTATGCAGGTATTCGTGCTTAAGGGTCCAAAGGACTTCAACACTTGCTGCAGCTTTTATTTAGGTTCGTCCTTGGTCGAAGCTTGATTTGAATTTTAAAACGCTTATTATGCGGCCATGGAATGATAACAAAACCTCGATTAATGAGGAGGGGGTTATTTTTAGTATAGCAGGCACCTAATCCGTAATATAAAACAGAAGGACATTAATATAGCTCTTATTATTTTAACACAGTGATTTTTATTTAGATTTATTGCTTTCTCTTTTTTGGGAGTTGTCCATAAATTACGTTAACAATTTTGTCATAAGGCTAGGGGGTATAAAAGAATCATTACATATGTGGTATTTTTAATAGATATATTTATTAACGTAAATGGCCAGTCCAATTGCCAACGAAAAAAAAAAATCCGATACTCAAGTATGAAGTCTCATAAATTGTAAAAGGACCGTCTTGTAATTTGTACATGGTCCTTTGCTGTTTGTTTAAGGGCCAACTTGTTATATAACTTGACCTGTAACATTTAAGCCGTGCTAAGAAAATTGCAGTCTTCCACGAGGAAGCACGAGTTAATGAAAATTTCTTCCTCGGCCCCCCTTAATGAAAAGGAGCTTGTACAAACTACGAATAATAAAAACTCATAGCCGGAAATAATTCCCCGGAATTAAATTACCTAGAACTTTTCTTCCTCTCTGTTCATTAGCGACAATAACAGCGACTTGCTGAGCTTGCTCCCCTTAATTGTGTCTACATCTTAGCGCAAATTCCCGTTCGCCGCTGTCATACAAGCGAACTTACCTAATTAATTTCGACTTTAATAAAGGCGGGCCCCTAATTTATGTATGATTATTAATTGGGTTAGTACCCCGATTGTGGTGGCCACGGGGCGGCGGTTGTTGCATTAAATATGGCCACCGCAGCGGAGCTGAACAACTCGTTTAATCCTTTCTGCTATAAGGAGATAAAGCGCTTCTCCTATTATCTTTCGTTCTTTGACGTTAGTCATTCATGTAATAGTTGATGATAATGTTTACATATGATATACGTAAGTATGTAATCAACATCATTTCTAATGTTACGACTTCGAAGACAAACAGTAAAAAATTCACTTTGTGTAATGACTAGATAATTGGGCATAATGAACCTAAGAATGAAAATTGACAGTGAGTTATTTTATTGTCCAGCTTTTACTGCCACCATTTTCAATTTTGCCTTTATCTATGGAAATCTACTAAAATAAAACATAAAGTTCATTACACATTAACTACCTACTATTTTACATTCAAAATGTTTTGTTGTAATTAAGTCAAATATTTAACCATCACGCCGATTAAATTATTTATATCTGAAGAGGAAATATATTTTTGGAAAATTAACTAATTATGTTTTAACGATAGTTTTTATTTTTACTTCGATTGAAATAATACATTCTATATTAGCTATTGACATATTGTTGCAATACGTAAAACCAGGGGATTCCTTTTAAGAGGCAGCTAGTCATACCTTAAATCGTATTTTAGATATTTTTTCGCGTAGGAATAAGATATCGCCATGAAACAAACAGCATAATATTCCATTTTTTATTCTCCTAGCCTGTTAGCATTT
>JAWQRP010005403.1:0-10723 GCA_033557875.1 Quadriops clusia
AACTCGGACCTCGGATGGGGCGGCAGTGATTGAGAACTCGAACCTTCTGCCGGGGCGGAAAATTTGAGATCGAAAACTCGGACCTCGGACGGGTACGGTAGGATAGAGATCGAGAACTCGGACCTCTGTCAGGAGCGGTAAGTTAGACGGGATGATTTGCTTTACTGTGAGTTTAAGTCAAAATAGTTGTCATCGGAGACTAAGTCCTAATAAATGTAGAGCGGATAAAGACGAAGTATGAATTAATTGGCTAGGACTTAGCTCCTCGGAGGCGGAACGGCGGTAAGGCCGAAAATTGGGTTCGACTTACTCAAATGGCTCTAGGGTTTCGACTCTTGCTGATGGCCCTCGGGGATCGACTCTTTCAGATGAGCCTCGGGGATCGACTATCGATTCAACGGCACAACGGTAAAGAGGTAACCTCGTATTCCCCCACCAGGACATGCGCAGTACAAAAAGAATGTATTATACTACAAAAAATGGTCACATGATTTCCCGGACAGGGAGTAGGAAACGAAACGATTCAAAAATGAGCGGTAACATGAGCAAAAATTGAAGTAACGAGAATCGCATCGTTACAATTTGTGAGCTAACTAAGCGCGCTAAATTTTTAATATTACAATAATGTGTATTATTATAATTATCTATTGTACGCTCCCGGCGCCCTAGATGGGCTATGACTTTCTTTTTTGTTTTAGAGTTTTTTTTACTCTTCGAACCTGCATCTGGGTGAATTTTAAGAAAATATCTCTGTATTATTTCCAGAGTTGCTTCAATGCCTTTTGGGTACATTAAATTGAAGATAAAAAATAAAGCGAAGAGTAGTTTGAACGCTTCGATGAAGGTGTTGAATTCCTCAACACATAAAATCTGACGTTCCAAGAATAATTTAAATTCGTTATCTACAAAAAATATAATGTTAATACAAGTTATATTTGCTACTTGGAAGCAATAACATACCACTTGTATTTTCAGAATCACTGAGGTTGGTGGCAGTAGTTCAGCAACAGATTCAATATCCTAAATGCAAATGGATAACATTAGTTACATTCATTCTCACAAAAAAATTAGATATTCTTACCACTTCCAAAAACATCTATTCTATATTTAGTGTTGAAGGATTTTGTTTCAACATCTTCATTGTCAGGTAGCACGTATTCCCCAAAAAGTTCGACGTTCACTTTAACGCATAAATGCTTCCTGCCAACCTCCTCCAACAACGCTTTAAAGTTTGAGAGCTGCTCCACGATGAATTCCTCCACGTTCACTGAATATTTGTCTGTTTCTAACCTAGGGGAACCTGGGGCACAATGAAACACAAAAGTTGGTTTTACCAATAGCTATCTCAACTGAGACTTTTTTCTCAACTTTTTATTTTTTTTCGTTACCTTATTATCTAATCTATGTAAGAAATGCGTCAACCATTATTTTTTGCATCACGTGTGACCGCGAGCGGCCATTTCCCCAAAACTTAAATTTGTTTCATTGTGCCCCATGCCCGGGGTACAATGAAACAGGGCAAGGGGTACCATGAAACGACTGAAGAAAAATCACCCTATTTCAAGAAAAAACTTTATTTATTAAATTATAAATTTTTATTCTTGGGTTCTAACAACCTCCTTTTTACTGCCTTCTTCTTGGAGACTGGAACCGGCTTCTTCTTTTCTCCAATGGCTTTCATTTCTGGAGTGCTCGTAGCTATAATACTCTTGCCTTTCTTCCTCGACTTTCGATCAGTTTTTCGTGCTCCTGCTTTTGGATATCCCCGAAAATCTTCAGGAGAGAGGAAAGCTTGGCTTGGACCAGCTCCGGGATCAAGGGCACTGATTTCTGCACTTGGCACAGTATAACCGGGTGTTTTGGGTGGTTGATGATCCACAGTGCCAGTAGGCGGTCGATCAGTCACATAATTGCACAAGAAGTCTGCTTCGGTAAAAACATGTCGATCAAATGGATGTATCCCACTTTTTTTGAATTCTGAAATTATATTGGAAGGCGTCATGCTTTTCTGGTGAGCTGTGTTCACGAAGGATGCTGTATTATAAATTGATGCTGTTTTCCCAGGGTTTTTCATCATCCATGAGTCAAGAGCTGCATTATAATAAGTCTTAAAAGGCCCAAAGACAGCAATATCCAGAGGTTGCATTTTATTGGATGAATGGGGAGGTAAAGTCAAAACAGAAACGCCATTTTCCTTGCATAGCATGAGAGCTTCCAGGGACAAATGGCTTTCTACATTGTCATAAATTAATAGAGCAGGGTTCTCCCCAGAACTGCAGGTGTAGCGAATGAAATGCTTAATAATTTCCACAAATAGTTCTGATGTCATCCAACCAGAAGGGTTGGCTAAGCCTAGTGTGCCTGGAAATGCTCCTTGAGTCATATGCTCCTTAAAATGTACACGTGGAAAAATCATCACTGCTGGAATAGTGTTGCCAGCTGCAGAAATGATGGATACTGTGGTGACGTTAGTGCCTTTTTCACCACTTGTGGCTTTGCACACTTGCTTGACGCCTTTTTCAGCCACTATTCGTTGGGGTTTTTGTACAGTTGATGTGGCAGTTTCATCTAAATTGAACACCCTTGTCCCATCACCAAATTCTGGATGCTGTTTGTACAACATTTCCAAATTATTGAAAAACAGATCTACATTCTCTTAGGTGAAAGAAGTAGCACGAGATAGGCTGCAAGCCTCAGGGGTTCTTTGGGAGAGTTTGGGGTGCCTTTTTAAAAAATTATAAAACCAGTCAATGCCTGCTACTTTCTTCTTTTCCCATGATGGAGGACATGGTATTTTGTTCATCACTGCCATTTCATATGCAACTCGTCGGCAATCTTCTACTGGTAGTACATTTTAGAGCACATAATTAGGAAGTTTTTCAGTTTCTCCTCTTGCTCTGCTGTGAAAACCATCCTAACTGAATAATTAGGCGCGTATCTCACATTCTCCTTACTATGTGCTTTCGTTTTTATCACATATCTTGATAACGTGACATGATTCACATTCTTTAGAACAGCAGCACGTCTCACACTGTATCCGCCCAAAACCATTTCCACTGCTGCCTTCATGTCATCTTCAACAAACAGTCCCTTGCTGGTTTTCCGCTGTCGATTTCGCACCATTCTGAAATAAAACGAAAAAAAAAACTGCTTACTGCACAATGAAAACCAAATGGGGTACAATGAAACACTCCTGGGGCTCCATGAAACGTTTCATTGTGCCCCGAACGTCTCTGTTTCAAGGAACCCCGTACGAGCCATTTTGAGTTCATTCACTCCTTACGATGAACGTGAAGAGGTAGAAAAGCCAAAGTCGGGCAAAATCTTAAGAGATATATGTATAATGAAATGTTATAGGAGCCGATTGAATAAAATAATTACTCTTACCTTTTAAATGTAAAATCCGTTTCAATGAATATTTTTGTTTCACCACAAAAAAACCGCACTTGACCTGGTAGAGTCTGAACCGCTACTAGTGGAAAGGTCACGATTGCTGGCTTTGTTTAGGGTCGCTCGCAGCGTACTCTGTCAGAATTCCATTGCACTAGACCTTTCGCTTCGCTCGGTGCACTGACTGTTTCATTGTGCCCCGTGTTTCATTGTGCCCCAGGTTCCCCTATATGTTACAATGCGGTTTTTGAATGCACTCCTTAACACTTTTACATTGTTTTTTTAAGGTTAACACTTTCGATTTATAGGTTGGGGGTCCCAGCAAGATGGGTTTACAATTGGAGGTGTGAAATAAGAAGTCTTGCTGTTTTTATTATTTATTCTGCACGACCGGTTTCGGCTAACCTTTAGCCTTCTTCGGGTGCTTGGTCAATTATTTCCTAATTATGAGTTGTGCAAAACAAAACACCTTCAGCTGATTAGGCTTCAGTTTAGAACACATTAAAACTTAGATTAACATTAAATGTGAACACTTTATCCACTTACAACGGTATGGCCTTTTCGATTTATGCTCCAGGGAATTTCTGTGCGCCACATAGTTAGTGTACGTTCCATCACACACATCACAAAGTTTTCTCTTGTCCGACATGTTTGAACACTTTCACTAAACTAATGTTTATTATGAGGGAAGGGTTGGCATTGTTTCATGACACATTAAGTCCTCTGTTGTATGAAAAGATTGTTTCCTTTTCTTACGTATTAACCTTTTGTGAAGAGTTACTGACTCTTCACAAAAGCAAAAAAACTTTTTACACTCGCTGCACCATTGTGTTCCAGTACCATCGTTTGCGTATCTAATTTCAGGTAGTTTAACTGGTGTAATTCTTTTAGACGCATTAGTTTTAAATCGAAAACGTTCCAAACATGTAAAGACACCGCTCCACTTTACCCCCAACATAACTGACATGCCTTGCTAAATATTATTTGATCTACCACTTCACCGCACTTGTCACAAATTAGACGAGTAATATAGTTTTCGGAAACACTTAAGTGGTAAAATCTCTGCTTTCAAAAAGAGAGTTCTATAGACGTTCAAGCATAAAATTTCCTCATGTCTCTCGTCATTGGATGGTATGTAAACATGATGACGAATTATGCAAACATTTATATTAAATAAGGCTGCTTACGTCACTTCCTGGTCCAGAATCGGCCATTCTACCTACTTTAAGGTCTGATTAAAAATTATTTGTAGCAAAGTTTCTTCCAATATTTGTCCCTCTTTGTAAACTAAATTTTATTTTCCGGCAAATTTTAAAAAAGTGTTCACTTTTTGTTTAAAATGTTCATTTAAGTTCATTAAGTCGGTTTTTGTTAGAAGTTGAAAATGGTAAATTATGGCTTGTCTGGAAAATAGTATTGGCCATTCTTCTTTAACTTCAATTTTTGTTGGCGGAGGAATTTTGTTAATAAATGCTTGCTGGTATGGAAACGAATCATCCATTAATGCCTTATAGTTGTCGTTGAAGATTGTAGTTTTTTTTATTTCGGTAAGATTTTCAGTAGAACCATCCACTAGTGGTGCCCATTGAACACAGCCAGTCCGTTTATTCATTTGACGGTTTTTAGTTAATATTGGATTTTCACTCGCAGGTCTCTTATGCGGCCTATTCAAGTAGTTATTGCGATCAATTAGTTTGTTGAAAAATGATTGACAACCATCTCCAAGAATTACCCCGTCTTCGTCTCTGTCCAGAAATGTACTTGGATATTTGTCTACAATTTTAATTTGACTCGCGTAATTGTTTTTCCAAAAGTTTTTTTTAAGCTCAAATAAAATTTTATTATACTCAATTTCCTGCTCCATTTTATATATCTACTTTTCTTTAATTTTTTATTCAATTTCCATTATTTCCATTTTTCTACTCTTCACTTCCTCGTCGTGTTTATCCTTCAGATTTTTTCTACTTACAATTCTACTTGTAAAATCAGATGAGTAATTATTTTTCTTAATTTCTTTTTTTGGTTTTTTTCCTGATGCACTTGTGCCAGGGGTTGTTAAGCCATGAGGTATATGGTCCACCCTTGTTTTTTCCCCCTGGCATTCTTGATTTACTTGGGCCAGGTGAAATAGCATTTGTATACGAAATAACAGATGACACTTCTAGGGCAGGTTCTGAATCTCCCGGTTCTTCCTCTTTAGAACTGTTGCTGTAAACAAGGACAACATTTTAGAATAATATTGGGTTAACTACACAATACAATACATACATACATAATTATAATGTATAGTATCACTTCCGCTAACAAACCTACATATTCCAATCATTACTGAAGTTAACCTCCAAATGTATAACTAACCTAAAAAGTCTCAGTGATGGGCAGTGGTACCAACATAATTTTTTCCTTATGTTAGATAACTTTCAGAAACATGCGAACAAACTTATCTATAGATAGGCTATCTATTCGATAACTATTGAACCAATAGCGGTAGTTTCCAGAAACCGGGCATTAGAAACGAATCCTTTTTTATTTCGCGATATTGACTAGCACTTGTAATGGCTATGTCAACATCATGTTGGTAAGAATCCTGAAATCTTAAAACAGCTAATTTATTGGCAATACCATCGAAGTCTTTCATGTAACAATATCTACAGAAGTAGATATTCACAGAAAAAGATTCTAAAAAACCACCTACTTGGTAGCTGCCTAAATTATCTCCAAAAAAGGCTGCAATTGTGCCTTTCATTTGTACGCTTTCATTTATTGTTATACCTTCAGTCTCTAATAATTTTATGTTTAAGCAGAGGGCCGAGGTCGCGTGTCTGGTACTAGGCATTCAACAACTTATACTCTATTTGCATTGGCAATTTATTCTTTTATCAATTTTAATTACATGCAAGCCACACGGTAGGCTACGTTAGCGGCAAAGACGTGTCCTCCCGATTCTGACATTGATGTGTGCCAACCTAAAATTACAATGAGTACCAACCCCGTCTCACCGGGTGAACTATGTGCAGGCAACCAATAATTCATGTTCCATTTACATTTTTAACATCATCCTGAGTGATTACAAATTAGATCTATTAGAAAGTTAAACTCATCATACATTTAAAGTTAATCTTAAAATATTCTATATGACAAAATTCAGTAGGTAATGATCTAGATAAGTTTGAATAAAGGTCCATATTTGAAGTGACTTTGGGTGTTTAGGCAATTGTTGTTTTATTTAGCTTCTCTATTTATATACATGGCTTCTGTTATTTTTCTCATTTTTGTATTTTCAATTTCTTTTACCAGTGAGATATTCTCTATTCCTATTTTGTGTCCCATGAATAAGATATGCCTTCCTACCTCAGAGTTTATTCTGTCTTTTATGTGTTCATTTAACCTAACACCCAACTGTCTTCCAGTTTCCCCGATATAACTAGCATCACACTCAGAGCATTCAATCCTGTATACCCCCGATCTTTGTGGTATATTTGGTTTGGTTTTTGTGTTGTTTAAGTGTTTTCCCAGGGTGTTATTATTTTTAACGATACTTTGAAAAATTATTTCTAAACCAAATTGTTTTGCATGCTTTTCATAGCACAGAGCTACCAGTTGAATTTGATCAACGTGAGTTCTGTTCCAGGAACTGACGTTACCTAAGGTCTTATACACACCAATTAATTTGTGTTTACCCTTAGCTGAACCTAATGGATTGCAAATTTCTAATGAATCTTGGTATAATATAAGTGCCAATGATGGGTTGTTGTTTTGGAAAAATATATTATTTTTATAAGAAATCCCATCAAAGATGCTCTCGAAGCATGTATTACTGTTATTTTTAATAAATTTTAAACAATCTTCCTTTATAATATCATTTTTAAGGAACACAGGTCCACAAATAAAAATTTTTTAAAAACATTTTTGACTTTAATAGCTGATTTTTACGTGCTGAATCCAAATCTGGTCTTAGTTTTTTTGTATCACCCATAGTTTTTGAGCAATCTGCTTTTTGTTATATAGTTTAAAATTTCCATACGGTATATGGTAAAATTTATGAAACGCTATGTTAAATCACAATCATGGTTTTTATTTACAGTAGGTTACTTGGAATAATGTTACAATGTAGGTTTTAGTAGTCAGATGGAATTGGTTTATACTTCCTTTCTCTTTTTTCTTTGAAGTTTCTCGTGTAGCTTTTCTGCAATGAGTCGCTTGTTGAGCTTCTCGGTGAAGTGACTAACAGTAGTCCCCCATCATGTTGATGTTCCAGCGGCCCTGGTGGCGTTTTTCCATCAATTTAATATCTTGGTGAAAACGGTCACTCTGCTCCTCACTAACATCTCCCAAATTTTCCGGGATGTAATCGAGATGACTGTTCAAAAAGGAAACTTTCAGGCTCATCAAACATCCTAATTTTTTACACTTCTTTAACATGTTAGCTACAATCGTACCGTATTCTGGGTCTTTTGCATTTCCTAAGAATTTTGAAACGACTTGCTTGAATGATACCCATGCTTCTTTCTCATTTATGGTCATTGTGGTTTCAAAGTTGCCGTTGGAAATTTGGTAAAACCACCCTGCTGACCAAGAAGCATGCATGTTACTTTTAAATCACCACATATAATCTAACCATGAGCAGAATAGCACTAGCCATAAAAGTGAGTTGCGCACGGGCATTAGCAATGGCTCGGCTCTCTGTGCGAAAGGAACAGCTCGGTATATAGAGGGGAAGAGAAGATAGGCAGGTAAAGGTGCATACAGACGAGGCCAACGTAATATATGGTAGAAGGCCTGAATGCTCCCCTCCACTACATCAACCTCGAGTCTTGGCTTGAGTCCGGATAGTGTCTACTAGTCTACATCAGACCGTCATGCGGTAAGGTTGTGCGTATGAAATTACGGTGCTCTAATGAGCATTTTGATGGATATTTACATTTTGAATGCCCTTGAATTCATTTTGACCATTTCCCCCGTAATGTCTGTGTGTGTGTGTGTGAGAGAGAGAGATTCAGATAACAATAAAATAAAATTAGCAACGTAGTTTTTTAATTTTTCTATTATCAGATGATGCATCATGTAATGTATTTCTACATACTTTACTGTAATTATTTAAAAAAATATTAGCCATTATAATTGTTGCTCTTTTAATAATCTCTTGAAAATGCGGACATTGACCCTCATTGAAAAAAATTGTGTTTTTTATCCTATGAAAACAAAAATCAATTAAAGTGGACTTATGATTTTTTATACTTAAAAATGTAAGTTCAAAGTCAGGGCTAATTAAAACTTTAAACATAGCAAAGCAATTTACAATAACAGAAATCATAAAATCGGAAGGATATTTCAAACCACCCCTATTTATATTGTTAATATACTGCAAAAATAAATAAAAAAATGTAATAAAATTAAAAAAAATAACAGATAAACTTTAATATACAGAGTAATATTTTAACATCAAAAGTATGTAATTTGACACTACACATTCTTTGGAATGTCGCTTTCCTTCTAACTCTTGAATTATCTACTTAGATATTTGGTGGCCTCCAACTTCTATTACTTCAAGCAACCTCTCTTGCATGGATCCGCAAATATTTTCGCAAAGGTTTCTCGTGAGCCCTCCAGTATGCGGTTGACATGTCTTCTTAAATTTTCTTAAGTCCGTAATACCGGGGTTTCAACATCGTCGTTCCAAGCCATTATCATGTACCTCCACACATTTTCTATTGGATTTAGATCTAGCGACTTCGCCGGCCATGGAATTCGAACGATGTGTTCTCGATGCTCTTCATACCATTTCCCGCACGATTCTTGCCCTATGAATTGGCGAATTATCTTCCACAATGGTAATAGTGCCTTCAGGGTACACAATTCTTACGCTCGGTATGAGGACATTTTCCAGAATGTCTATATACTGTTCTGCTCGTAATTTCCCATCTATTTCCACGAGTTCCCCTGGCCCTGCATTCGAAATCCACCCCCAGTATCCTAGAGTTTTTCGGCCGCTCCTCTGGATTTTTTGGAGGTGCTCCGGTTGGAATCTTGTCCCCCTTGGTCGAATAACTTTAACTTTCTTCAGTTGGGACGTGTCAAAGATCTTTTCATCAGTGAATATGACATCATCCCAATTCAACTGAAGATGCTCTTCAGCGAAGGCTACGCGACTTACCATTTGCTCGGCTGTTAAAAATGTCTTTCGGGCAGGTCGATAACTTTTTAATCCCTGGCGTTGTAATGTGTTGCCAATTGTTCTTGCTGTCACAGGAAGTTGTAACACTTCACGAAAATGGCTCCACGGTTTAAACGGGGTTGCCGTCACAGCCTCACGCAATTCTTCTACCTGCCGCATCTATACTTCCTTCTTGATGCCAGGGGCCGATCTGCCTCGTTTTCTTCCAGATGCCTATTCATCCTTCTTCTTATCTAACTGGGCTTTAAAGAAATATTGGAAAATGAATTAAATACCACGGCAAATTGACCAAAACTATAGTTTATGGGTTTCGCCCATTGCTATTGGGCCTTTTCAAGATTAGTTAAAAATTATTTAATATAAATCATATACACAAAAACACATAAAAATTGTTTTACATTGCATTTTTTACAATTTTAAGGTACTGAACATGTAATTTATACATCGCATGTTCTATCCTGTAAATTTACATAACTTAACAGGGTAAAATTACACCTGTTTTTTACTGTGTACTCGAAAGAACTATTTCTTCTATCCTACAAGTTTAATACAATAATTTGTTTTTGTTTGATAATGTACAATTATATTATCACTAAATTATGTACAATTATATAAAAATATGAATGACAATAAAAACTGTTATATCTCTACGTATTGCTTATTTTGTGGAAATTCTTGAAAGCATAGTTGATAAATCTATGCACAGCTTCTGTGGAGACATTCTCGATGGCTAGAACTGTTGTACCACTCATAAACAGCAAGGCGAAATTATAGTGTTTCTTCATTTCCCCGAATATAACATCTCTAATTTTTTCTATAGATTCATCACTTTGAAAACGAATTCTTTGAGGATCTGAAAGCAATCCTTCGAGTTTGAAATTGACTCTCTCGATAGCACAATACGTATCATTAGGAAGATGTGATCTTGTAAATATAATCGCCTCAATTATATTCATTGTGCAGTTATAAAAATTCTCAGTGGAAATGACGGGTGTATATGAACGGTACTCGTTTGTTGTTTTTTTTTTGTTAAACACAAAGAGATTTGCACTTAACAAAATTTGCATTAGAACTTCGCGAGCACATATGATTGCACGGAGCGCCAGGCTGATAAATTGTTATCAAGAAAATGCCACCCACGAAGATGACTGTTTCGCT
>JAWQRP010005404.1:0-10720 GCA_033557875.1 Quadriops clusia
AAGTTTTATTACATTTGTCAAATGACTGCGGCCAAACGTCGCGCGTCTGTCGACTCATCTTTCCAGGCGCTGGCGCTGTGCACTTGTTCTCCAGTCGCCCAAACCACTCGTCCTTTTGATTCGAAAATATGCACGAATTAACGGTTTAATTGGTTTTCTTCTTGCAATATTGGTATTATTGTACGCGGAATCACCTTGGGCATGAGAAAAACTATTAAAAATTCCATGTACATTAAGAAATTTTAATAGTGAGGTGCGCTTGCGCAAGAACTATACGTCACAGAGAAAAAAATTGTGGGAATTTTTTTTAGTATTTCATGTGCTGAATAAACTCTTGAAAAGTTTACTGTTCACAGTTATTAAATAAATCCGATAAAGTTGTTTCAAAAACCCGTGTAATAAGTAATCACCACTTGCGCATGCTTCAATCTTTTGCAACAATATTTGTATCGATGTTCGCAGAATGAGCAGTGGAAAAAGGATATTAGAAAAAAAAGTATCATCTTTATGGTTTTTACAGTTTGATGTGCGCATGCGCGAAAAGTAGAAGAGTTAGACCAAAATTTTATTTGGGTTTTTTGTAGCCCTTTGTGTGTAGAGTAAGTCCTGAAATTTTGAAAATTATATCTTTGTTAATAACGCTGTAATTTAAGTGGGCCTTCTTAGATGGACCACCCTGTATATGTGGAAAAATCTTCTATTTGATTCATATTAATAAATCATTTGTTTATAAAATTTATATGTATCTAATACATATGATTAAAATAATATTACACATTTAATTGTTTGAACAGCAATGCAATGCGACGAAGGCTGCTCGAAATACAGTCCTTGTGTTTCCACTTGTCCTTACGAGACATGTGACAATTTCGTGATACAAAGTCCTTTGACCAAGTTGTGTAAAGAAGACAGTTGTGTAGAAGGCTGCCAACCTAAAATGTGCCCTGAAGGACAAGTCTACTTGAATTCATCTTTTGCTGACTGTGTCCCAAAGAGTGTTTGTAAGGTCTTCTGTCTTGAGCTAGAAGGAGTTACTTACTATGAAGGAGATGTTATGGAAGAGGACAAATGCCAGACTTGCCATTGCTCTAGGGGTCAGAAGACATGCAAAGGACAACCTTGCGTGAGTACTTTCTCAAAGTTTTGATCTCTAGTTCTGTAAGAGTTAGGAGGAATTTCATTCAACAAATTTTATTCCTTTGGAGTGTAAGACCTGATCTATAATATCAATTACAAAATTTTTATAAATTAAAAATTTTTTATAATTTAAAAAATTTTTATAAATTACAAAATTTTTATAAATTACAAAATTGATCACCATTGTTTAATGAAACAATTGAATTGGCATTAACAACAAAAAATTTCCAGTATGCTAGACCTCATCCTCACTTAATAATAGAAGATGGAGAATCTGTAAGTAGTTTGGGGAATGAAGGTAATAATTAAAAAATTAAATTTGCTAATTTCGTACAACAATATCATAAATGAGTAACAAGTTTAAGAAAGAATATGTCCACACAATTTTCAAATAAACAAATAAAGAGGAATGAAAAAGAGAAAAGCTTATGCTTCAAACATGTTTTATAAATTTTGTTTTTTCATCATAACGTTATTTATTTTTTCTATTCTGTAGACTTCAACTCCAGTACCCGGGACAGATAGTGTAAAATGCACACCCGGTTGGAGCGAATGGGTAAACCAAGATGTAACCCCTCCATCAATAAAAAGCAACAACCTCAAATTTGCCGATGTTGAACCTCTAACTACGCTACCTTTGCTTTTGAATTCGAAACTATCAGGCAGTACTTGTGCCGTAGAACACATGAAAGCCATTGAATGCCGCACCGTTCACGGTCACAAGACTCCGAAAGAGACTGGCTTGGATGTGGAATGCAGCCTCGAAAACGGCTTGAAATGTCTTTCTAACGCTCTTCCGGGTAACTGCCCTGATTTTGAAATTAGGGTTCTGTGTAGTTGTGAAGAAGAGGTTTGCGATCCTGATAAGCCAAACCGAGAGTATCCCGGAAACTGCCACAAATACTACCAATGTGCCCCTGATCCTAGCTCAAAGACGGGTTCAAAGTCAGTAGAGAAATCATGTGGGGAACACATGTACTACAATCCGATTACCATGGTGTGCGATTGGCCGGAGAAAGTGATGATTGTTAAACCTGAATGTGAAGTCTTTGCCATAACTTTGCCTCCCCTCTACAAACCGGTAGAAGTTTTGACTACACGTCCTCCAGAAGTTGAGGTAGATCTTGAAGTACCAGGAAAGCTAGTTTGTCCTCCTGGGGAAGTATGGGACGATTGTGCTATTGAATGCCACAAAATGTGCTTGTATTTCCATCATATGTCAGTAGAAGAGGGTGAGTGTACAAATGATCAAGTTTGCAAATCCGGATGCGTCTCTTCCGTCAAAAAGTTGCAATGTCCTCCTGGACATTTCTTCGCCAATCAACACGTTTGTGTCAAAATAGACGATTGTCTTTGTTATTCCGAAGAGGCTCAGACAATGATCAAGCCTGGGGAAATATATAAGCAAGGCAAAGATAAATGCGAGACCTGCCAGTGTATCAATAACTATCTATATTGTGACAAATCCAAATGCTGGACTTTCTTTAGTGAAGATGACAGCCTGGAAGAAAGCGGAGAAGAAGAAGGCAGAAGTTTAGTTGATGGTATAACAAATGAGACTGTGATTGTATCTTTCAGTACATCGTCACCACCCTCCTTATGCGATCCAGACATGTAAGTAATAATAATAATGAGAATACGTGGAAGCAATACTTTGAATACAGTAAAGTAGATATTACAAAACAAAACAAATATCAAATTAATACAAATTGGTCTTCTTCATTACCCGAAGAAATTCCTCCTGATTTATTTCCCCATCACCATCACGGTCTGCCTCATCGATCATTTCTTGCAATTCATTGTCCGTTAAGTTTTCCCCCAATTCCTTAGCAACCCGCTTTAAGTTCTTCAAGCTAATCTTACCAGTGTTATCATCGTCAAAAAGCTTGAAAGCCTTAAGAATCTCTTCATTGGGATCTCTTTGAGCGATTTTCACCGACATCAAGTTGAGGAAATCATCGAAGGAGATTTTCCCCGTCCCCGCTTTATCCACTTCTGCTAACATCCTCTGAACTTCCTCCTTTTTGGGCTCAAACCCTAACGCTCTCATGGCCACTTTCAATTCTCTGGCGTCGATCTGTCCAATACCGTCTTTATCGAATAAATCAAAAGCTTCCTTCACCTCGTTTCTTTGCTCTTCTGTGAGCTCTACCTTGGGACCACAACCGCGACGTCCTAAAGCCAACTGGGACTTCTTCGAAGCTCCACAAGAAGTCATATTCAAGTTATTATCGAAACGAGTCTCCAGAAACAAAAATTTCAGAAGGAAAGTCTGCACACGAATGACACTTAATTTTGTTTTGTTTTTATTTCCCAGGAACTTAATCAAGGTTACATGATTTTTGAAATTATCATTTCTGATAGAATTTATGCAGTGTAAATACATAAATTGAATTATGATATACAGGGTGAATTTTTTATGTTCATATTCATAACGTGGATTTTTTTTAATGTCCGTTTGTATATGAAATTTTCATTATTAATCTGGCTGTTTCTTTGATTAAAATTTTGGTTTAAAGTTTGTCCTAAGAATTTCAACATGTCTCATCATTATTTCTGGTTATAAACTTTTGATATAAGTATTACAGTAAAACCTCCATATAACGGACTAATGCGGGTGAGGGTGTGTCTGTTAAAGCCGAAAGTCTGTTATAAAAAAATAAGTTTTTTCAAAAGGTCATTTAAGTTAGAAATAAATAAACAAACATTTTAACTTAGTAAATGAAGTAATAAATGCATTCATTCACTTCGTACTTCCAGTAAACAAATTAAACTACACAGACTAGTGTCAAATCCGTAGCATTAAAAATGAATATGCGCAAAGCAACTCGAGGGATTCCCATATAACTTCTTGGATTACGAACATTAGCATTGTGTTTGTGATCGGTAACAATTAGATTTACACATGTATAAAATTGACCCTTAGCACTCAAATTTCGTCTATTTACATGTTGTAAGTCTAACAAGAATTAAATTTGCGGGAATAATAAAGTATTACACTGTAAAGTTATAGGTATAACTAAAAAAAATAAAATAGCATCTATAAAAAATAATTATTTTTTTATTGTCTAACTAAAATCAAGTAAATCTTATACATATTTGAGTGAGAAGAACTATTTATTCCGTACAAAATTTTGTCTGTTATATCCGAAGTCTGTTATATCGAGGTCCGATATATCGAGGTTTTACTGTACTTTCAAAGAAAAATCTCCCCTTTCAAGTTACATTTAATCTTAAACTACATAAAAATATTTATATCATGCATAAATAAAATCACGTTTGTGAAAAAGTTATGCTGAAATACAGGGTGTCCCATGATGATTTGACTGGGCAATATCTGGAAAACGGATTGAAATATGAAAATTTGGTTTAAGAGAAATGATACAACTTTCAGTTGCGCTTCGTTTTGTGTACTTAGACTTTTCTTTTGACTGCCCGTTTCCGATCACGTGACATCAAGTTTATAATTTCAAATAGAACACGCTGTATATTATTTACTTTTATGTAAGCTGGTTCTTAGACGATTTCAACGATACTATATTTGTTAGTGTACTAAATGTAACAATAAGACAAAAACATAAAAAGTCTAGGTATTGTCATCCAGGAAAAAGACGAGAAAGAGATGAAAAAAGTCATACTCTTAAGAAATTTTCGCCCTCAGAGGGGTGGACAGTATGTGCTATTCCCTAGTATTCGCTTGGTATTAAGAACGGTGTTAAACGCTAAAGAAGAGATAAAGAAAAGCAGGAAATAAACAAATAGAAAAGAAATAATATTTAGGGGCGCCTTTACAATTCTCAAGTAGCACTACTTGACAAGTAAAATCTATGGCACCTTATGGGATTTACTGGTCAAATAATGATACTTGAGGATTGAAAAGCGACCCTTAAGCACATATTCAAACTGACGTCCACCTTTCTAAACACAATATTGAAATCTTGTCATAATTTCTGATAGATGCAGCCATTAGCATTGCTGGAGTAACAGGGCGACACCCCTCTCTGATTCTGTTTTTTTTAATTATTATTTTTCTCTTATTGTTACATTTTGCATAGTAATAAATATGGTATCATTTAATTCGACTAAGAACCAGCTTTCTTCAACGTTAATAATATACGGGATGTTGTATTTGAAATTATAAATTAGATGTCACGTGACCGGAAACGGGCAATCGGAAGAAAAATCTAAGTACACGAAACGAAGTGCCACTGGAAGTCATATTACTTCCTGCAAACCAAATTTTCATATTTCAATCTGTTTTCGAGATATCGCCTGGTCAAATCGTCGTGGAAAACCCTGTATATGGTTTGTTTTTTTTTTTAATTAACCTGCATATGGTATAACATGTATTTTTTTACTGCTTGAAGGTATATGGATTTGATCCAAGGAGATGAGCCTCTCCCAGATGAAGCATTCAGTGCAAGCAGCGTTCTAAAAGACTCCTTTAAACCACAATACTCAAGGATTAATAGCAAGGCTACTGGTCTCTCTGGAGGTGCTTGGAGTCCAACAGTAGCAGACAAAACCCAATACCTTCAAATCGATCTAGGCCGCCAGGAACCCATCTACGGGGTGATTATAAAAGGTAGTCCTTTGTACGATGAATACGTCACCAGTTATCACGTTAAATATAAGCCTGATGAGAGTGGTTTCTACCATTGGATAACCGATAAGAAAAAAGAGCCATTTGTGTTTCGAGGATCACAAGATGCCATTACAGCCTCCAAGCAACTATTCGCGGTACCTATAGAAGCGAAAACCATCCGCATTTATCCCCAGACTTGGCACGAAGGCATTTCTCTTCGACTTGAGTTAATTGGATGTCGGAAGATTTCTACGACTCCAGCAACTGCTGTTACACCGTTTGTGCCAGTCTGCGAAGATAATATGGGCGTAGCAGATGGCATGATGGCCGATGCCCAGATCGTCGTCAGTTCGGAAAAAGAAGCAAAATTCAACAAAAAACATTTGAAGATAAATGGTCCCTCGGCTTGGCAACCAATCACGAACACAGCTACTGAATACGTCGAGTTTGACTTTTTGGAACCCCGAAATTTGACGGGATTCAAAGTTCAAGGAGGGCCTGATGGCTGGGTGACGGCTTACAAAGTCTACTATTCCCTAAATGAGAAGGACACCAATTATATCATTGATAAAACATTGAACGAGAAAGTTTTCCTTGGCAATTTCGACAGCAATTCCCCAATTTACACGCATTTTGATCTCCCAATCTTGGCGAAGTATATCCGAATCACTCCAGAGAAATGGCACAACACCATACAAATGAGAGTGGAGCCGATTGGGTGCTTCAAGGAATACCCAGAAGTGTTGATAACCGAAGCACCTACGGAACCGCCTTCACAATGCAACAAATGCCCAGATATAACCTCTTCTGCGGAAATGGAACTAGGAGCTTGTAAATGTGCTAGGAATAAATGGTGGGATGGGGAAAGTTGCGTTGATCGTATGCAATGTCCTTGCATAGTAGGACATATTGTGTATGCCGTGGGAAGCATCTACCAAAGTGAAACTTGCGGCCAATGTATTTGCAAATTAGGTGGAGTCCCTATCTGCGTGGAAAAAACTTGTGAAAAATGTCCTGTGGGGCTGAGAAGTATTTTAACCTCGACTTGCGGCTGTCTTTGTCAACCTTGCAACGATGGCGAAGTATTATGTCCTACCAATGAAGTCTGCATTAATGCCACTAGTTGGTGTAATGGAGTTTACGATTGTCCTGACGATGAAATAAACTGCGATTTGACCACAACTGAAGTACCCACGACAACTGTTGAACCTAAATGCCCTGTAATGAGTTGCCCGCCAAATTACAAAGTTGTCGAAAAGAAAGCCAAGAAATATTATGATTACACAGAAACCATGTTTTCAACTTATCGGGGGAAAGGATCGTATTCTTACGAAACAAGACCTATTAAAGGAGGTGTTAAAGGAAGTAAGTTCTGGAAATTATGTCTTTTATTTAGTAATAATATTACATTTTTTACTTAGATCGAAAAATTTTGGAAAAACCGAAAATTGTCCCGAAACTAGAACGAGTAGAGGAGGAAGAGTGTCCACAGTTTCAATGTGTCTCAACGAAAGTGCCGCCAAAGTTCAATGGAACCGTTTTGCCGGTGGGAGAATGTCCCCCTATCGAATGTCCCCTTGGATACTCTCCGGAATACGATGTTTCTGAGCTTTTCAAGATGAATGAGTGTCCAAAATACACTTGCAAGCCGCCACCTCCTCCTGATGTAATTTGTAATGTAACTGGCCGCACTTACAGTACCTTTGATAATACTGAATATAAATATGATATATGCAATCATGTTCTTGCCCGAGATTTGGAGTATGGTGAATGGGAAATATCATGTAAGTTAGTAATTGAATCGCCTGTTTAAAGTAGGGAATAAGTGCCATTTTTTTCAAAAAATCTTTTTTTGGGAGGATCCTTTCATTTATATTAAATGTTCAACTGCCAAGCACAAGAAAAAAATAAAAACCACATGCGATACTCTTTATTTTAGCTCTAAAAGTAACCGTTAGTTTAAAGTAAAGAATAACTCGAGGAGTTTCTCTCTCTTCTTCAAACTCTTGACGTTTTATAAAAGACTAAACTGTGTTAATTATTGTGACCAAAGTTCTGCTCATTTTCATATTAAACGGTTTCAAGAAACATTTTAGTGTAAACATTTTATACGAAATAATATAAAATTTCATTTTTTGTTCCTTGTATTTTTAATATTGTTTATTTTCAAGTTTCTTGACGTTTAAATTGTTCAGGTAGAATGAATAAATGTGTTCATTAATAATTTTTGAGAATTTTGTACCGAAGAAATTGAACAGTTTTAAATAAGGAATAACTCCTCAATTTTTTATACCACATTGTTGTACTAGAAAATGAAAAATATGTAAATGTTTATTTATGATGTAATTCTAATAGGTCGCACAAAACTATGGCTCAATTTTCATTTTAATGAAAAGAAATGTGTTTATACTGTTTTTTCATTTACCTCAAAATGTTGTTTACTGGAGTTAATCCCTCCTTTAAATTGGTGAGTCAATTGATCTATGGGGAGTTTTATTACATTTCATATTATAGTGATATAGATGTAAATATAGTTATATGTTCCTGTAGATTTTGACTGGACTAGGTACTGTTGGCAGTATAAATTAACGTATTAATGAATAGAAATACCTGAGGAACTAATTAAATCAAAGCCTTTATTTCAAAGCTGAATTTTCGCTTTATTTAAAAGCATTCTCAAAGAGTCTGCAAGGAAGACAAAAAACATCATCACTTGCAAAATCAAAACTACCATGACAATCAAAATGGAATAGCACACAAGACTCCTTGATACACCATTTTGATTGTCATGGTAGTTTTGATTTTGCAAGTGATGATGTTTTTTGTCTTCCTTGCAGCCACTTTGAGAATGCTTTTAAATAAAGTGAAAATTCAGCATTGAAATAAAGGCTTTGAGATAAAAACTTCCTTAGAACTTTCTATCCATTAATATGTACCTTAATTTTCATTTCTTGACCCGTTTCCCTTTATTTCATTTTCTTCTCTTTTTTTTTAATTGGAGGCCCAGGAGAAGAAACTTAAATGTACCTTAACTTATACCATTAAAAAATAAAAGGCTTCGTGTTCTTGCTATAAAGTTTAATTATTGCACGACGGTTTCGGTCCCTAATCTGGGGCCCTCTTCAGGTGCTGAAATGACATAGAGTCTGAGTACAGGCAACAATAAAATAACGCATCTAATCAAACACTTCACAAACAAAACAACTTACAACAAAATGACTAGATCAAACAAAAATTCTTTTACTTTAACATGTGCTCGAGAGAAATTTTACCTAAGTCAGAAATATTATAAACATACAAAGAAAAACGGCAGCATGGGAGGATTCACTGCAGTAAACTCACAAAACATTAATAATTGTTGGCGGATGGCAATGGATTAATATAATTAAAACTCTCGAAATCACCATGATCAGAATGAACATGCGGTGCGTATGTCGGACGATCAGGCGACAGGTGGCGGACTGTGTGTAGGTGACGGCAAATAAATAATACAAACATTTTTGCAACAAATAGGCAACCAACCGCCCTCGTGTCACCTGACGCCCCCTCACAGAAGACGGTACAAATTATGAAATATTATAATTAAATTCTACGATATACAACTCTAACAAACTATGAAATATTAAAACTAGATATCATGATACATAAATTAAACAATTAATCTTGCTGTAAATAATGTCGATGGTAACTCACAATACAAACCTGAACAATGGCTCTGTGTTCAAATGCGTCTGTAAGTTAAGGCATTTACTGTTAGTCCTATTAATTTCCTTATAGATCTCCTTGGCCTCGGTCAGTTTTCTAAGCCTCAAGTTGTCTACCCCCTTTATCAAAACAACATCTTCGACCCCTATTTTGTGGCCCGTAAGTAACATATGCTTGCCCACTTCCGACTGAACTCTATCCCTTCGGTGTTCTTTCATTCTTATGTCCAGTCTTCTACCAGTTTCCCCAATGTAAGTGGCTTTGCACTCTGGACAGGTGACCTTATAAACTCCCGACCTAGCAACCGCATTAGCTTTATCGACTGTGTTATTTAATAATCCCCCCAATGATGAAAAATTTCTAAAAGCTAGACAATTGTTATAACCCTTGAAGATGTTCGAAAGATTTTTTAAATTAGTATGATTGTAATTGATGACCTTGTATCGTTTATCTTTATAATCCTCATTAAGGTATAAGAGCAAACTATCGTTGTTATTGTTAATATTTAATTTCGATTTTATGCTTATATTAAGTTTGTCTATGTAAGAAGGAGAGCAGCCGTTATTTATCCCAATAAGTTTAATAGTATTAAGTGCTTTATTATAATTGGCTACATTAAGTGGGATTCTATTAAGTCTATGTAGGTATGAATTGAATGCAGCTTTCTTGTGTCCGGTAGTGTGTGCTGATTCGAAAGGGATGATTACATCCGTAAACTGAGGTTTCCTATATATTTTGAAGGTATATTGGTTTTCAATTAAATTTCTATTAATATTAACGTCTAGAAAATTTATGCCAAATTCCCGTTCTACCTCCATTGTAAATTCAATCTTATGGTGTAAATTATTTATATATGTTAGGAATTCTTCCGCAAGATGTAATTGTCCATGCCATACACACAGTATGTCGTCAACATACCTGCCCCGAAATACAATATTCTGTGAGAAGCAACAATTAAGGTCCATTATCAGTGTTTCAATGTAATCCATGAATATGTTTGCCAGCAGGGGGGATAAAGAAGAGCCCATAGGGAGGTCCTCCCTCATCTGATAGGCCTCCTTATGGGCTTTTCTTTATCCCCCATGCTGGCAAACGTATTCATGGATTACATTGAAACACTGATAATGGTCGGGAGTTTATAAGGTCACCTGTACAGAGTGCAAAGCCACTTACATTGGAGAAACTGGTAGAAGACTGGACATAAGAATGAAAGAACACCGAAGGGATAGAGTTCAGTCGGAAGTGGGCAAGCATATATTACTTACGGGCCACAAAATAGGCGTCGAAGATGTT
>JAWQRP010005405.1:0-10718 GCA_033557875.1 Quadriops clusia
GTCTGTGCAGTTCCTCTAAACCAAACAGCATAGAGACCTGATGACCAACTGGACAAGCCTATGGTCTGTGCAGTTCCTCTAAACCAAACAGCATAGAGACCTGATGACCAACTGGACAAGCCTATGGCCTGTGCAGTTCCTCTAAACCAAACAGCATAGAGACCTGATGACCAACTGGACAAGCCTATGGTCTGTGCAGTTCCCCTAGCTTATCTAGCAATGGTACCCTACTATTCGATCATCCCCGATATGACCCCTGCTCAAGATTTGCACACTCACTTCAAACTCTTTCAGAACACAGTTAATTACGCGTCTAGCACGGGACAGAAGTCTTAGCTCGCGCACAGCTTCAACAGCAAGTCTTTTGTCAACTAACTCTACTATCGTCTTCGACGATCGACCAGGGACTATCCTCTATACTAGGGCGTAGGTGCCTTTTATTGCCTCGCTTCGGTGGTGGAGGTGGACCTTCTTGCGTCATTCGGCAGGTCTCAACTTGTCTTCGCGCGCTTGCACTTGGGCCTCTCTTCTCGGAATTTCGTCCCCTCGCGGAAGCTGCTGCATTCCACAGGCCCCTGCTATTGCACATGTAGGTACAGTTGTGCCCAAAGATATCGCGCCCTATCGATAATGATTATTATCATTAGGCCCCAAAATCGGTCCGCCGCAATATATATATAAATGTGAGTGGTATCTAATAACACCCACTATCCATAAAATTCTCATTCACGGACCAGATATTGTCAAATTCGCTTTGCTACCAATAGGGCAGTTGAGTTAAGAGGCCCAAGAATTCAGAAATAAAAATTTTAAATTATTTCGAAAATCATTTTCACGAAGAGGTTTCCGCAGTTCAACAAACAACGATATATTAAATTTATTTTTGGTTTCGTCAGACCCTTACATATCGACCTATTGTTACGGGCATATTTAACAAGTATTCGTTACTATGGTACGGTGTTGCGTTTTTTTGTTGTTGTTGAGAGAATTGTCATCTTTATCTATTTTGCTGCAATCTGTCGATTTCCACTCGTGAGTTGATTTGTCGTGACCAAGTCCTTCAGGTCCAGTATTTGGTGAGAGTTTAGTGACTGTTCTTGGCACGCTAAAGCCTTTCGGCTGATTTGCAACCTCAAGAGTGGTTTTGTATCATTGCCGTGTGGCACATTTTAGTCGACGAGATTGCTATTCTAAGTTAGGAGCCGAGCACCCTATCGGCTCCTTCCGGACTATTGGAAATTTCACCGTCTTTTCTTCTCTCCAAACGTTCAGAGTATTTCTTGGAATCGGACCCGTCGCCGTGCACTATTCCGCAGCACAGCGTAATTGGACGAAGGCATTTATTTAACATCAACCCAGCGAGCAGGGAGCATATTACGAGGGGTTGAGGGTCTTCTCCGGCGGACCCTGTCTTCTGTGCAAAGCCGCAAGTAGTGATTAGACTAATAAATCAAAAGATAGAATAACTTTAATCCTATCACAAGGGAGAAGTTTCTTATTTTCTCACTCTCATTTATATTATCTTCTTTCCTTAGTGACATAATTGTATTTATCACTATTATTACTGTTAAGGACGCGACCGCGGTTGGCCAATCGAACCGGGTCCGAGTTAAATTAGTGTCCATTTAATTTATTGTATTTTATTCTGAATATACCGTTTACTAATTATCATCTATCGTCTTAATTTTTATTTCTTCAATAACTACGAGAGTACCGAACCTCCCATCCTCCGGCGAAGAGCTTAGCCCGGACATTTCTTGTTATTTATTTATTTTTCTAAAAAAAAAATAAAGGTAATACTATAGAAATGAACTTAAAAAGCATTTAAAACAATTCAGTAAAGATGCTCTGGAAATGTTTATTGTTCTTGTTGCGATACAGAAGAAAGCTCCGAAGAAGAAATTGCTTCTGAAACAGTGTGTACATCGGAATCAGAGGAATATGATGAAGATCTGTAACATGCCAAAGATGAGGAAAAAAAATCACAACGTACGAAACGTTAATTCCAGTGTCGTCAATATGAATAAGATTCCGCATTCGATATTTTTTTATTAATAAAACGTCTTTACATCTTCAAACATGTTTCTTTATTAAATAAATTGTAATATTTAACTAAGTAATCCAAATAATTAATTACTAGAAGGGACATATAGTTTTATGCCATGTTTCGCGTTAAAATTCCCCATTGTGCAACGTTTCGTTTTATTTTTAAAAGTTCTTCAGGGGTATAGATTACAATAATTGAATAATATGAAATTTCCTACTGTCGATAGACTGTTTTTTTTTTAATATTTCTTCTTATATTTATTGACATATAACAAAAAGAAACTTTAAAAAATGTATATTTTTTTTATCTATAATGATAAGAATCACGGTTTCTCGATTGACCTGAAATTTTGCATGGACCTTTGTTTTTGCCTCTAGACGTTCGCTAAGAACGCTTTTTCGGATACGCGGCCGGGAGGTCACTTTTTCGGGGTCCTAAATATTTTCCCATTGTCACTTTTTCGGGGTCCTAAATATTTTCCCATTAAACTCGTGCGTGATAACTTTCAGGGTACATTACCGATCAAGGTCAAATTAAAAAGAGATTGTATTAGGTCGTGTTAATGTCATGAACAAGAACTGTGACCACTTTGGAAACAGAATTAATTATTCTGACACAGGTTTCATAACCTACCTAAATATTTTGACGTTTGTTTAGTCTGATGATTCTTATAAACAATCACACATTCAAAATGGTTCTGGTATGTGAAGTGCAAAATATGTGTGTATATAATTGAAAAGATACAGACATCGAAGAACTTCAGGCAGGGCGTTGAGCAACGGATGTAATTCAGTTATCTATGGAAGGTTGGGTTTGGACGTTGGACATAACTAATTTGAAACAAAACCGTTCGTGCTTTACTCGACAATCGATAGTGTCGCCAGTGAAATTAAATGGCTTGAAAGGGAAGTTTCTTTTTCCTTAACACGATCGCAAGTATTTTATTTTTAAAATTCATTATTTTAACTTAAAAAAAAATGTTTAATTTTTTTTTCATATATTTACATGTCTAGCAGCATCAACTGAAACATCGTCTAGATCTAACATTGAAATATTTGATTATACCTACTCGACTTGCTACACAAATATACTCGTTTTCGAGCATTATTTGAATCATTTGCTAACGAGTTAGCCGCATGTATATGCTGCAACGTCTTCTTTTTACCACATGTTCCCGGCATATCCCCCAGGAGACATTTTATATTGTCATTCACTTCGAGTGCATTCTGCCAGGGAAATAAATACAATTTTATTCAGAGGAAAGGAGGGTTTTATGAAAACGAGCTAGATCGAATAAACAACCGACGTTTATTTGAAAATATTGGGTACTCCAGCCGCAGCCCTGCTTCAACCGTAGACAGAAGAATGTTCAATGTCTATCGTTGGAAACGAGCACTAGTGGGAGTGTTTTTGAGTCAAACATCACACGAGTTTACGTCAACACTTCTACTTCCCGATGTAGAGGTAGTGTCCATGGTTCAAGAGTATGACACAAATTCGAATTAAAACGACAATTTGAAGACGATGAGTTCCGAGTTAGGTTAGTAGAACATGATGTATGTACCTGCGCACCTACTTTCAATTCTAAGAACTAACCAGAAGAAAATAATCGTTTTAATTTAGTAGCCTACAATTGAAACTAATTTAAGGAGACTGTAGCAGTTTTGCAGTGTATTGCTATTTATTTAAGAAGTACAACCGAAGGTATATACTGACTGACGCCGAATTAAGGGATCAATGTATGGGCGTCACAAAAATAGAGGATTTTATGTTTTCGCTATTCTGAAATACCAAACTTTAATTACTTTATTATTTTTTTCGAAAGCACATAAATGACTAAAACTAGTATACTTTCTGTATTGTATTGGTTTTGGTAAGTTTTCATTTTTGAGACTCACTTGGCATAACGCGATGCAAGATTTCGGGAGTTACCATACTCTCTCGGAAAGTAATAAAAAGCATTCCACTTTGGATACGAAATTATTTCTTGCGGTTTATTTCTGAGGAGAAATAAATGTAAGCTTCAACCAAAATAGCTTTTTTTAAACAAGGACCGAATTTCTAAGAAAAAAAACCATTCCATTTTATAAAGAAGGTTCAAGATGCACATATTGTACTTTTTATTATTATTTATCATCACAAGATCTTAAAACTGTTTCAACCAATTGGCCTGAAATTTTGCATGGATCTTTTGATCACTAGATGCTGGCTAAGGTCGCCTTTCGAGATATACTGTCAAGAAACCAATTTTCCCTAATTTGACGCATTTTTAAAAATCAGTTTCCATAGAAGTATAATTTTGAGTCTACATTAAAGAGAGAAATATCCTCTACTTTAATAGTTTGTATGGAAGCAATACTTTAATGTGTTTGCATTTATATTCGTTGCGAGATTATAATTTTTAGAGAAAATCTTTCTGATATCAATTTTTAAACAACCATAACTCTGCAGAAAAAAAGTCATAGAGACCTCAGCAATATCACGGTGTATTTCTTTAGAAAATCCCTTTCAAACGAACCCTCAAACGACCCCTGATTGCATTTAAGATTATATCGCCCGTCTTTCCATCCGCTCCCGGAGGGTATATAAATAAATGTTTTTATTGTCATCTGGTAGATTTTTTGATGATATTGTGATCTAGACATTAAAATTAAAATTAATTGAAAGTATTTCATATTTTATATTCAAAGATACTAAAATTCTTATTTTAGACGAATTACTTTCTTTTTCTAAAACTTTAACATTTTCAAAATCAAGAATTAATAAATAAAATTATAAGTAATAGAACTAAGAAAATTAAAAATAATCAAACTTTAAACATACAAAAATAGCAACAATAATATTAGCCAAAATTATATAGTATTACCATTTGTAAAAAATCTAACTGAAAATATTAGAAATAGATTGGTGAGAGAAAACAACATCTACAAAATAGAATTTCTCAACATAAAAATTCTTGCAATATAGAATTAACAGAAAATTTCAATGCTCTCACAAATCATTGCAAAGAAAAAGCACATATTTTTGATTTTAATAATGTTAACATTTTAGAAAAATGATAATTGGTATAAGAGAAGAATTTTAAAATCTTTGAATATAAAATATGAAGAATTTTCAAATAATTTATTAAATAAATAAATAATTAAAAATAAAAATTAATTTTTAGTATCATTACCTTCATGTTAACAATAAGAAAATATACATTTTTTTAAAGTGAAGACCGATGTTAAAGAAATGACAAATACCAAAGTCTTTATTGAATCTTAGTGGGATCACAAAACCCCTTTTGCTTGTGAATAATTGCAACGTGCCTCCCGATTGTATAAAAGGTACTAGCTATTTATTAATAGGTACATTCTTACATTAACTTTTATTTCACCCTCAATGGTTTTTGTTAGCTACTGTTTACAACGTACATATTATTTCATAATAAATGTCACACATTTCGTTTTGCGAACGCTGTCATTCTAGCACAGTTAATAGTCAATCAGTGGTGTAGTACTCATAATAACATTTTAAAAAATCTTATCTTAGTTTAAAGTGATTATTTAAGAGATTTAAGAAATTAAAAGAACGTGTCACATTGTGTCATCTTTTCTTTTATTAATTCATTCCAACGTCTCACAATCCGGTTTGCTTGATTCTTCAGAGCTAACTGTAAAATAACAAATATGCCAGAGCTTTCATTACCAACATACGATTTAAAATTTAATATTAAAATTTGTTTAATTTATATTTACTAAAAAAATAACCCTTGTCAGGTTTACAAAGGCAGTAATGGATGTTGAAAATATATTTTCTGGGCATTGGAGAGAACATTTTTCTGTGATTATGTTGTATAGTCATTTTAGAGGAAGCCGCTTGTTTATGTAAATGCTTTGTTTTGTCCATACTTCGGCGAACGAAGGAACCACACGTAGAAGGCTTATTAACGTTTTTGTTTTAATAGAGATTCGAGATGTTTAAACCCCTATCGGTCATTACGAGTGTTCCTGAATGCAATTAATCCAAATAAAAACAGCAGTGCCTTACTCTCAACGTCCGAAACTGAAGTATTTCTACGAAACTTCGTTTACACGTTAAGTCCATTGGTATCGGTTCACAATAAAACTGTACAGATTTTAGTGATCGATTTTACTAACGAGACTAGACAAGTTTGTCTATGTTTTCCCATCAATCTGATACCGATAAACTTCCGCAAACAACAAAAAACTCTTAAATGATGTCGAAGGGTCCGATCCAAGATAAAAAGGCACATTGAAAGAGTAGTTTACCTTTACGGACTCGGTAATTTAACACCTTAATTATGTTGCTGTCCTAATAATACTCGAGAAAGCCATCGGATCTAAATTAATCTTACGTGTGAACGAACAAATTCCTTCATCAAAATCGGCGACGGTCGTAAAAGACCTCAGTTTTATGAAGCATTAAAGATGAGAACAAAGTCGTTACCCCTTAACAAGACTATGCGCGATCTAGTCTATCAAACATCCACCACTGCGTGCGATGTGCGAATTGCTTTCCATTTTTTCGCAGAGGGGAGGGGCGTTGCCGCTCGCACTGCTGGTAATTAGCTAATGAAAAATTGTTACTCACATTAGCATGCTTTGCTTTAGTGACAAGTGTTTATGATTTCTCGTAAAACTTAATTGAATGTGAACTGTAGTTGAACAGCTGTTTTTTAACAATCACTTTTAGAATGCACGCCTCTTCTAGGTTACTGGGATCAACATCAGTATTATGTAATACCTACATACTTTGCAAATTAAGAAGCAAAATTTAAAAAAAAATAAATTGGTAGGGGAGACCATAGTAGCCATAGACCAAAATTTATTTTAAAATTTCACAAGCTCAGAGTTTAGTGAATTCCGGAAAACTAATTTTTTTTATATTAATCCCTCTTATCACAACAGTATTTCTTTCAATTCAAAATAATTATTAATTATTTAATTATTAATAATTTAATCGGGTGTAATTTGAAATTTTTATTTATCAAGTTTTGTAAAATTTCTTTAAACCTCTGCCAATCTTGATATTGGCCATCTAAAAATATTAGCACTAAAATTAGTAGCATTACCCTTTCGCTTTGCTTACTCCTTCTAAATTTTCTATTTTTTCCTATGCGTAAACTACTGTTTTATAAAATTGTCTCAAAATCCTGCATGACGTCACTGTCCGTATTGATATTTTTTGCGTCTAAATGTGTTTGAACTTCTTGAAACGGGTCAAATAAACCTTGTTCATATTTTATTAGTCATGTTTTAATATCTATCACTGTCAACTGACCAAGATTAAAAAAATAACTGAATCTGATTAGTAATTTTATAGGATCCATACTTTTGTATGAAAATTCAAATCAAGATTATGAAATATTAATAATTAGGAAGATAATTATGTAAAAAAAATGCTTTTTCAATTAGTTTTAATAAATACTGTATTTTTAAGTTAATATCACAACACAATTTATGATACTAATTTAAACTTAACTGTTATCCTCTTTTATAAATTTCATTTACTTCTAACCTGTTCAAAGAATGGATATATTTCCTATTTTTTTCTTATAACTTCAGCTTTACCCATTATTTTCATCTATTTCTCCTAATTACTCCTGTAAAAATGGTATGCACTTCTAACCTGTTCGAAGAACGGGTACGTCTGCTAGTTGACCAGATTCAGCAATTTTTTGAATGAAGATCAGTTGACAGTGATAGATAGTAAAACATGACTAAACAAAATACAAGGTTTATTTGACCAGTTTCAAGAAATTCAAATACAATTCGACATATTAAATGACAGTACGGACAGCAATGCTATGCAGGATTTTGGGACAACTTTTTATAAAACAGTAGTTTACGCAAAGGAAAACATAGAAACTTTAGAAGGGGTGAGCAATTCATCTCCCTCGAAAACCGAAAGGTAAAGCTACCAATTTTAGAGGTGCTATTGTTTGATGGTCAAGATCAAGATTGGCATAGGTTTAAAGAAATCTTCCAAAACATGATAAATAAAAATCTCAAATTACAACCGATTTAGAAATTCTATTATCTCCCTTCTCCCAAGACAGGGTGAAATGAGTAAGGGGCGAAGAGATAGTTAAAATGAAGAAAATAGAATATGTAATCTATTAAACAACAGGCACACCTATTCTTCTCATTCTAACAATGTCTTCGCCTCTTTTCCACTCTGTCATGTACATGTCACGCTCAACTTTTATAAAAAGACTATTTACTCTAACACCGTTCGACGAACGGGTATGTTTGCTAGTAGACTGTATAAATATAAACCCCAGGTACTGTTGCTCGGAGTGTTTACAATGAACACGGAAAGAAATGATATACAGTAGATCCCGCTTATTATGGTCACATTGGGACATGAAGGTTTTGATAACTGTGATAACAATATCGTTATAAATTAAACAATAATAAAAAAAAATTATACCTTTAAACCCATTAACAAACAAAAGTTTATTAAAATAAACAAAAGGTTATTAAAATTATATCCCTAAAATACCTATCAGACTTATAGTTTAAAGAATATCGTACATACATAAGTTAAAATGTAACAAAAAAACAATGAACAGGTTAATTAATTTCTTTCCTGCGGATTCACAAATCATAGGTAACATACAATAGATTCACTTTTCCTGGTTATGAACTCGTATTCTAAACAAACTGATGCCATGACCTTGCCAACAGATGGAACCATCGTCGTCTTCTTTGGAACCGATTTTCTTCTTTCAGTTCATTGTTTCCGCTGATATTTCACCTCAGATCTAAAGGTCAGGCCTTTGTTTCAGCCATGGATATAAATCAACACAAAAACTGGGCTTATAGCTGCGAAGCATCGTCAAAAACTCGATTATAACACGACGCTATTTTTGTTCCATTGGTAACCATCTTGCGCAAAGCTATTTCATGTCCGAATTTTTAGTCAATATGTAATGTATAGCCGTTTTTGAAAAGTCTACAATATCAGCTAGCTTCTGCACTATTAGTCGATGGTTATTCAATACCATTTTGTTGATTTTATTCGTCATTGCTGGCAAAGTAACCTTATTTGGTCTACTATTGCGACGCTCATCTCAGCAACTCGTTCGGCCAAGTTTAAACTCTGCCACATAATATTTTATTGTTGTAAATAAAAGAGAATACTCCCCCAGATTATATCCTAGCTCAGCTTTGATATTTGTTGGACTAAAGCCTTTCAAATGAAATTATTGCATCACATAACGATCACCAACTTTTTCAATGTTTATAAATTCTCTAAGAACGTTCACTGTTGATGGGAGCCTAACAAATGCTAAAGGTCGTAGCGTCTGCAACGGTCAAACTTGATACTATCGATCAAAGTAATCTTTTTCAAATCACAACTGCTATCTATACATTAGGCCGGGTACTTCTGGGACTACACTCATACCTTGATGTCATTAAGAACAATTTGATGTATTTGTTTACATTTTCTGGAGTGGCCGTCTCACTTGGACGACCGCAACATTTTGAATTTTCTATTTCTGAACGGCCACAATCGACATATAGCTGTTTCGATGGAGCAAGTGTGCACTAACTAATTTTAGGTTATGTTTTGACAGTTCGCTAGAAGGCATAACTGCCCGGGGTCGTTTTTTCAAACTGTTCGAAGCTGATTACATTCGTACGTGATGTAGTGTATGAATGAACAGCTTCGAAAAATTTTAAAATACGGGCCCTGGTCCAATACATACATTATGCAACCCTTGAAATATCAGATTTACCTGTAAAGTTGCATTTTGAACTTCTTAGCGGGCAAATTTCAAGAAATCGTTTCTTAGCGAGCGCCTACGTTATATAAGGAATGAATACTGGAAATTTGAAGTCACTCAGTTCAACCAATTTGGAGATTTCGTGATTATTAATCAGTCAGTAAGTCAGTCAGTCAGTGAGTCAGTCAGTGGATTGCTTATATATATATATAAATAATGTTTAGTACTCATCTTCGTGAAGAACTTGAAGAAGAAATTGAGTAACTGTTAACAGATGTTTTTATGAAATTTACCGCAACCCACACCAACTCGAAGTCATGCCGTGTTCTGCTTTTTTTGCGTCTATATTACAATTTATATTTGCAAATTAATTCGTTTGCATGAATTTTACAACATTTCGTAGTGGTAAATTTAGCGAATTTTGTCCATCTAGATCATGTACTATTGCCTCTGTGCGACGCAAACTCTGACACTGACGCCTTCGCTGACGCTGATACCGTCGCCGACGCGACTGTTCGATTGACAGAGCGAAAAGATTTTTCTACATATGGATGTTCAGTTGACATTAAAATTATTTAGTAAAAATGTATAAGTAATTATCCCTGAAAGTGTTTGTATTAATTATGTTATCCCTTATAGAAGGAGACTTACTATAACAGTTGGGCTAATAAGTTCGTAGGCTAACATAGAAAAAAATTGTTTTTGGATAAAATTTGATTTTATTATTCAACATAGTTTCCTTCGAGAGTAATACAACGATTATAGCGGTCATACAATTTTTCTATGCCATTTTTAAAGTACGATTTGTCTGTAGCCTTAAAATATTCTTCAGTTTCAGCGATTAAACGTTTAAACTTAGCAATCCACTTCTCAACGGTTGATTTTCCTGGTGCAGAGTCAGAATAATGTTTATGAAGCCAAGCATTGGTTTCA
>JAWQRP010005406.1:0-10717 GCA_033557875.1 Quadriops clusia
AAAAGGGCGTTGTAGTTACCTTTCAAATCATGTTTTAAAGCATCTGCGAAAACCTCATCATATTCCGCCTAGTAATTTTTGAGATATCTGAAAAGTGCGGTTTGTTTACTAGTCAGCCCTCTTAAATTGTATGTTTTAAGCTTAATCATTTATTCATATACATATTGTTATAATTGTATAAATGAAACATTTTAAGGTAACGTTAGATACACGAACCGAACCGTTCGCAAACCATCGGTTCGCCAGGTTTAGCCGGGGTTTTTTGGTTTACGAACGGATCGCGAACCGTTCGTGAACCAAAAAAACCCCGGCTAAATTTGGCGAACCGATGGTTCACGAATGGTTCGGTTCGTGTATCTATCGTTACCTTTAGACAGCCAACTGTTAGGCTTAATATTTGTCCCTTTGTATTAAATATTTTTACCATATTTCTCTTCTTAACGGAAAAAATCTATTGTTACTTTATAAGTTTCAATGTATGTTTTAAGCACATAAATTTATTTATATAGGTATATTTACATTCAGTAGTCCTCTTGGAGCATTTTACTTTGAGCTCTTAATATAATAAATTTTCTTAAATATGATTCAATGTTCGAGATAAAAATTTATAACATGTACGATGTAATCACATAAATTTGTGATCATTTGCAATAAATGTATATAGTTTTAGTCAAAGAAAGTTGTCTTTTTTTATAAAATCAATAAATACATACTTAAAACTTCATTTCAAGTTTTCTTCAGTATAGTGCATTTTCCAATTAAATTCAACTAACGCCAACTTATGCAACCAACGTTGCTTCGTGTTGCGCAATCTGCATTGACACTTGCAAGGACAATTTCTGCATAGTAAGAACCCTTAGTTGAACAAGTCACCATAAAATTCAAATTTTTTATGTTACAAGACTTTATGATAACCCTGTACATAGTTTCATTCAATCAACAAACGAAGTGTAGTTTTGTTATCTACAACTTATATTTGTTCCTTATTCTTAATATAAATAAATATCTTTGAAAAAGAATCATGTTTACGTTGTACATACAAATAACAAGTCTTCAATAATCAATATTTTAATTCTAGAAAAAGAACTACAGATGATTTGTATCTACCTCAATTGTATGCCGCTAACTACTTATTGTGACAGATATTTGTTGCTAGGTCTTTGGTTATAATCAACTTCACACAAGTAATAATTGACATAGGTTCGTTGGACATAGGCAACGATACCACAATACCCAACTCTAGGGGTTTGATAAAATGTTTGAGTCAAAAACAGAATTATGTTTGTTGTAAATAATTAAACATTTCCCATAGTTTTTCGAACATTGAAGACATATTCTAATTAACAATATGGACGAAGAAAAACAGGAACAACAAAAAATTATATTTAAAAAGAAAACAAAAAGAGCTGTAAGACAGCGTTTAAATTCTGACGATGATTCTGATACTGAAATAGGGTAGGTAATATTATTATAATAAGTGTCTATATTCTGCATTTTAACATAAATATTTTTATGAATCTAACAATGCATCTGAATTTGGGAATTTTAATTTATTTGGTAAGATTCGGCTCTTTGTATTGCCCCCTAAATTAGTTATTTTACAAAACGTGTACAAGTTTATTGAATGAAAATCACACGTTACAAAATTTTAATGTTGTATGATAAATAAAATTAAAACAAATACAGGGGTAGTACCATGGATTGTGAATATAATTCGTTCTAGAAACGTGTTTTTAATTGAAAACTCAATTGTTTCGACAATATTATATCATTAAAATAGTCTTCATTTGCAGTTCCAGAAATTTATTTCAACTACAAAATTTTCCATAGTGTATAATATATTATACACTTCTCAATGATTTCGTATGCTCTTTTAATCCATTAACCCATTGCTGAAGCACCATTAATTAAGAGTCAAAGTCACTAGATTAAACCCAAAATATAAAAGTTTTTTATGCACATATTAGAACGAGGTATATCAAGTGAGACCCGAATATAGGCCCAGACAGTGACAAGTGACTCCTGATGGACAAAACGTATTAGATCTTATTTAATACCTATTATTTGTATTGCAAGTAATCATTCATCAAATTACAAATTTTTGCTAATTACTTTCAAACTATGTTATCCCGAATCTAAGATAAAACTGTATATAATTATTGATAATCATTAAAACCATTACAATTTACTAAGCACTTAGTCCTTTGTAGGTCAAAACTAGAAAATTTGAAAGAACTTCAAAATTTAAGAAAGAGGCCCAATGGAGTCAGTGTAATAGGATTAGCATTAGGCAAGAAAATCAGTAGCGAAGAGGAAGCAGTTTCGGTAAGTTACTATCATGCAAAAGCAATATATTATTGAAATAAATAAATTAGTGAAGTGTCAACATTATAATAAATTATAATAAATATTGTAGTGATCAATTACATATATGAAATGATATTTTGAACAGCTTGTTTTTGTTACATTTTCTGTAAATTCATTTGAGTCAAAATTATGTAAATTAGAGTGTCACGTTCGTTTAGTTGTTAAGATATTAGCCTTTAGTAATGGTGTTTACTTCCATATTTCAACAACCCAATTACATAAAGTACAAAATCAAAAATTAACTTTATGGTGATAGTACAACTTTAGATGATAATAATTGTAATCGTAAAAAATTTCTTACTATAATTAACTTTAATGTAAATACCTGTTTATAATTACTTCATTATTGGCCCTTCTGCAGTGAAACATAATGCATATTTATTTAAAATTATCAATCGTTTTATGATACAATAATAGTACTGTAGCGTTTCAAATATTTTTTTTTAGAAAGATCCCTTTAAAGTTAAAATGGGTGGAATGGTTAATATGCAGGCTTTGAAAAGTGGCAAAGTAAAGCAGGTAGATGATGCATACGATACTGGAATAGGAACGCAGTTTTCCGTGGAAACTAATAAAAGAGATGAAGATGAGGAAATGATGAAATATATAGAAGAAAAACTAGCAAAGAGGAAGGGAAACAGAACTACTGAAATTGCTGTGGAGAGTGAAGATGACATGAAAAAATCTAAATATTGCAGTCCCGAAGAAGCTGCTTTGCAAGCAGTTCCTAACCATTTAAGGGAATCGTCTACAAAGAGATCGGAAGAAATGTTGTCCAACCAAATGTTGAGTGGTATACCCGAAGTAGATTTAGGAATAGAAGCTAAAATTAAAAATATTGAAGCTACGGAAGAAGCAAAATTGAAGCTATTGTGGGAAAAAAGGAATAAAAACGAAGGACCTTCTCAGTTTGTGCCTTCTAATATGGCTGTAAATTTTGTTCAACACAATAGGTGTAAGTATTAATATAGACCTAACAGACAGTATACCTACTACATATGCTTTAGGTATTTAATAGTGTAAACATATTAAATTAATAAAAAAATAAATTGTAAAAGAGAGGCAGTGTTGTGACGTTAAACTACACGTACAAAATAATGTACCATTACTTTTAAAATGTAGAATTAATAACATTTTCAAATACGGAAAGTTTACATTCCTATTCTTTTAGTTAACATCGACTGTTCAGATGTTCCAAAGAAAAAGCCCAAACAGCAAGAGAAGGTAGTAACAACCGAAGAGACTAACAAATCCAAGAAGGACGATAAAGCCACTGACGATTATCACTATGAGAAATTTAAAAAACAATTTAGACGATATTAATTTTTTTCCCATTATATTATTATGTTTAAGGTGATTTTAATATTAAATTATTGCCCTATCTATTTTTCCTAATTCCAACAAATTAGCTGCACAGCAATTTTTTTTATATGTAGGGTCCAGTTGAATTGACTCCTCCTAAAAAGTGACTATTATATTGAATTGTAGAAAATAAAAAGGCTAGTAAGTTTGCTGTTACTTACTGCTTTTTAGAATAATTCATTTTTAATAAAATAAAGTTTTGAAATAATGACAACAATGAAATTTCATTTCAAAAACAAAAATTTAACGGGTTTAATGTATATAATTTTTTAAACCATTTACAGTTTTATAATATTTTGGGAAAGCCAGTTTGTGTGCATATTTGCCATTTCAAATTATAAAAGGTTTAGTGAACGACGGTTTAGTTGTGATGTAAACTGTCCTTTAGGAATGTCGTGTAAAACCGACTTTGGTGTTGATAAGTTCTATTACAAAAACAACAAATAATTCAAAGTTCAATAATATGTGGGAGTAATATAATTTACTGAATCTAAAATGGGTAAAATATTTAAATTGGTCAGTAAAATGTACAGTTTAAGTGATATTCGATACTTTATACTGTTAAATTTTTTAGGTTAGCAAACATTTAACATCTAAATATTCATTGCGAGTATCTGCAAGTAGATGCCTATGTACCTTTCAGAAACAGATTGATATAAATTATGGATATAACTTTGGTATTGTATATAATGAATAGTATGATTGCATATTATTTAATGGAATTCTTTTCAGATTTAAGTGATACACAAAAAGAAATTCAAGCACTTGCTCGAAAATTTAGTAGAGAAGAAATTATACCTGTTGCATCGAAACATGACGTTACTGGACAATATCCATTCGAAATTATTAAGAAGGCTTGGTCGTTAGGATTGTTAACAGGGCATATACCAACACGTTTAGGTATGCTTTATATTTGACGTTGAAGTCATTAATTCAAATTATTCATCGTTTGTCAATATATTTATTACTGTTGTTCAATATACCTAATTGTTACTGGAAATGAAAAGTGGACTCTATATGTGTACGTATTTTAAACACAGAAAACAATGGTTTGAGAAAGCGAGTAAGTAACACCTCAAGCTACAATTATTTGTATCTATTGTTAACAAAATTTTTAAGTTACTATAAGTAGAATTAAAACAGTAGTGGTCAAATATTTTTGAAAAACTGTTGGGACTAGCAGTTTTGCAGTTGCGTCTATTATAACATAAATCTACATTATGTTTGTCCCATAAATACTTAGCAAGTATGTATTTTCTCATTTTAGGAGGATTGAATAGTGGGATAATTGACGGTTGTTTAATAGGCGAAGAAATCAGCTATGGTTGTTCAGGTATTGGATCAGCGATTGGAATTAATGGAATTGCAGTAAGTGTAAAATTTTTACCAAATAAAATCCTTACACTTATACTTTATACAAATCGACAATTAAAAATATGTATTCTAATTTAAGCAAATGCCTGTAATTATTGCTGGAAATGAAAGCCAACAAAAAAAATACTTGGGAAGGTTCATTGACGAACCCTTAGTTGCGGTAAGTTTTTTTAACATTAGCATTTTAATATGCAGATATACTTCTGTTTCTTTCCTTTCAAACTTTAGATTTACAATTATTGCGGCTTACTGTAGATACAATTTATTAAAATAAAAAACTATATCAAAGTTTAATAGACTTATTTATAGGCATATTGTGTTACTGAACCGTCATGTGGATCAGATGTTGCAGCACTCAAAACAAAGGCTGAGAAAAAAGGAGATGAATATATCATTAATGGTCAAAAAATGTGGATAACCAACGGAGGTGTAGCAAATTGGTAAGCATCAACAAGCAGGCGCGTACAAAAAAATCATTGCCGTCATTCTTTTAGGTACTTTGTTTTAGCTCGCACAGATTCAAATCCCAAAACATCATCAAATAAAGCATTTACTGCTTTTATTGTTGAGAGAGATACACCTGGGATTACTGTTGGAGAAAAGGTATTCACTAAAGCATTTTTGCTTCTAATAGAGGGTTTTATATATAACTATAATTGGATAGTTTAGTGTTTTTTTTTTCTTTAAATAATATTAAAATGTAAGGAAAAGCGATTACCAAAATATGTGGTATTTGAATGAGTAAAAATGGATTGCATATTATTTTCAGGAAATTAATATGGGACAAAGAGCGTCGGACACCAGAGGAATATATTTTGAAGAAGTACGTGTACCAAAGGAAAACATTTTACTTGGAGAAGGTGCTGGATTTAAGATTGCTATGGGTGTATTTGATAGAACTAGGCCAATGGTAGGTGCATTTAACATATAACTTCTTGAATGCAAGTTTTATATCAGGAAATTTTGAAATGCCAAAACAATTATAACATAAATTGTACAAATTGTTTGTGGTAGGTTGCTGCGGGAGCTGTTGGACTAGCCCAGAGGTGCTTGGAAGAAGCAACAAAATATGCTCAAGAACGAAAAACTTTCGGAACTCCCATTGTTCAACACCAAGCCATAGCTTTTATGCTTGCAGACATGGCGATCGGAATAGAAGTGTCCAGACTGGTTACCCTCAAGTCTGCTTGGCAAATAGATCAAAATGAAAGAAATTCTTACCTAGCTGCTATTGCGAAATGTATGGCATCGGAAGTAGCGAACAAGTGTGCTTCCGATGCTGTCCAGATATTTGGTGGTAATGGTTTTAACAGTGAATATCCGGTAGAAAAACTAATGAGGGATGCAAAGATTTATCAAATTTATGAAGGCACTTCGCAAATTCAAAAATTAATTATATCGAGAGAAGTGATAGAAACCGCAAAGGCATCAATGCGATAATGGGTTATTTTGAAAACTGAATATTATGTTCAAACAGGTGGTTTTTGATAGCTTTTGCATTTATAATATAAAGGGAAAGAACTGTTTTATCAATATTTTTATATGTCGAGTAACTATAACTATATCTTTATAAACTTAACATAAAATTAACTTAAAACCTTTTCTTCGTAATATGTGCAATAAGTCCTTTTTGTGCATATAGTGATCCTAAGTTTCCTTTTCAAGTACAATGACTGATAACCGGCATGTTTCAATATGATTACTAGTATTGGGTAGTTGTAATGCACATGTTGTAATTTGTTCTGCTGCTAGATTATGTAGGTGTGTTTAAAAATGTATAGAATGGAATAATTTGCATGTAAATGGTATTAAATGTAATAATGATATAACAATACTTATCTATGGCTAGCTAGCAAGACGTCACAAAGTGACACCTGTTTTATAGATTATTTTTAGGGGGTAAAATAATGTTTCCTCCTTCATAAGTATTTTGTAAAAGTCCTTTTTGGTAACATTTCTTACAACGGGATGTCAAAAACAGATTTAAATGATATTTTATATGAAAAACATTTGAATCTCAAAAAAAGATATCAAGTGTTCTAATATTTGATAAATAAGGTAATGTTCATGCAACAAAAAACTGAAAATTGAATTTAAGTTGAGTCAATATTTGTGTAATGTGTACGAGTAATGAATGAAGAGCGTTGTAAATCCGATTGTACAAATTTCTTGAAAATAGTAGCTGTAATAATCGCTGCATCACAGTGATGCATTGGAACAATAGTTTTTTTTAGGATACATTAACGGTAAGTATGTATAATATTATTGTAATATATATTTTTAGATATGTTAGTTTGTAGTATTGGGGATTAAAAGAGTAGTTTATTAAATGAAATAATGTTTATAGAAGCATAATCTGAAAAGGAAATAAAGCATTTAAATGCAGCTCATTTAACATATCAGAATGTGGAGGAAATAGCATGTGTTTCCGATAGGATTAAACATATGTTGCTATTAGATACTCTCTTTATTTCGATGAGGTAATAATTATACAATTGGAACTTACTTTCCTTTTCTTTTAGTGACCTTAATCTTGCCGCGCTCGGGCATTTTAAATTATCGGCTACTGCGTATGGCTTGTTGCGGTAGTCAAGAGAGCGTCTTCAAAATTTACTTTTAATACGAATTATTCTGTGCAAAAAGGGCGTTTGGTTAACCTTTGTGCTCAGAAATGTTACACTAACATTATGCAAACCCGATATTAGCTGCAATTTGCTTTATTCAAAGTGACCTACTTATTCGGCGAAAGTTATGTTAGACGTTACAAAGAACGCAATTATTATGTATGAATGTCAGGAGGTGTTTTTATAAGCGCACAGGAGCAATTTTCGGGGAGAAATGATTTTCAGATGGGGAAAATGGATTTTGAGAACCTGTATTTATTGTATATGAAGACAGTTGCTGATTTGATTCTATGGTTATGTCTGAATGCAAAGTGTAAAGCGAAGTGGCCTACAGACCTACATTTATACAACGTTCGATTTTTATACCGCTTAAAGAAATAGATATTTGTGAAACCTTGACGTGTAGTTGAAGGTCAGAGCTTCGGAAAGCTCTGGGAAGTTTTAAAATCGGTCAACAATACGGGAATAGTGCGTAATTGAATAAACAATGCATGAAGAAGCGACAAGTATGAGCGTTCCTAGCTCTGTTGCCGCATCAACTAGCCAAAGTCAAAACGGCACAACACCTACTGTTTCTGTTGTGACAGGGGATATGGAATTGGACGTGACACCGGATAATGAGAACGTCGATTTGGATGTGTCCTTTACGACAAATGCCGGAGGTAAATAAGAATAAGATCTGCCCAACATGACATTCAATTTTGCAGGTTATAGGAACAACAATGTACCGTGGTACAATATTAAGTACCAGAAACCTGTTTTGCTAAAGTGATAGTGTATTTTTCACAGAGTAACGAGTTTTCTAAGACAGATTCACTTGTTATACAATGTGCGAAAGTGAGTTTGAAAGGGAAACAGTGAAATTGTAGTTCTCTCTACTGTCTGGATGACGTCCGGTCGTGCTGGTGTGTTAAATTAATGTTAGTAGGACGCGGCAACGCAGCCCGTCTAGTGTTGAGACAAGAGCTTGACGTAGGTTACGCCCGTTCTTTTGATCTACCTAACCAAAATGCCATAAAAACGCTAACCTAATATGCAAAACGAAAGGGTTGCAGGCCGCCTGAGAGCCGCATTGGCTCAATTTATACGCACTAAATGATCGACGTCTTGCATCCACTTAACCTAGCGTGCTTCTATTTCTAGTTCAGTTTATCTAGGCTACCCCTAGACTGTGTGTGTATTCTATTATAGGTCAGGTTCAAGTGCAGGTGCAGTAGCGCTTTTATTTATTGAATTGAGGTGCGCATGCTTCTTGTTCAGCCCTGGCCTACGATTACTACAGTTTTGTTGGAAATAGGGCACCCGACTGTATTTTATACACCCTTTATGTGACCTGGAACAGATTGATTAGCAGCGTTGCTTTATGGGGGCCCATTAATTTCTATTGCACCCCTGAAGAACTTTGCTATATGTATTTTTTAAACTCTGAAAAATATTTTTCTCGGTCACACCCCATTTTCTATTTTGTCATCGGTAGTAAAATATGTATTTGGGTTCCTGTGTGCTCCGCGGGAAATCGAAAATTGTAACAAAATTGATGTAAATCGATAGATTATGTTTTAAACAATTAATTTCAGTCAAATAATTGTTGGACGAACCATAAATTTTTGAAAAACGGCATTTTTAAGAGCGAATTTAAATCACCTCGCTAGAATTTTCACGTTTTTAGGTGAGGTATACAGTAAAATAGTTACTAATTAATGAGAATGATCTATATAAGTAATTATTAATTCATACATTTCGGTTATTTGTAAAATAAACATCAAAAATAAAATATTAAGTATACCTTTAAAATGACATTAGAATCGACATTTCACCTGCGCAATGGGTACACTTATCATCTACTGTAGAGTTAAAATGTCATTTATAAAGGCAGACTTAAAATTTTTAGTGTTTATTTCTTGAATGTGTGAAAATTTTATCAAGAAATTAGGTTAAGTTTGCACTTTAAAATGGCGTTTTTTCAAAACTTTATGGTTTGTCCAAGAATTGTTTAATTGAAATTACTTAACTAAACCCTGATTTATCGATTTCAAGTAAAAATTTTCATAGATTTAATTTCCCACGGATCGTACGGGATATAATAATATCGATTAATAGTTATTTATACACCAAGGGAGTATTGCTCCCGAGAATTTTGGTTAATGTCCGAGGCGAGCGTACGCTACCTATACACGTATGTGTATAGGTACAAAACTTTTCTCCCGAGCGTTAATAATTATTTTGTAAAAAATTATATAATTGTCTAAGGGAAACGTCACGTTTGGCAGTTGAGGTTATGTATTTTTATTCTGGTAGCTATAGTATTGTATCTATGCGACTGACGTTAATGGTCGATTCACACACGCGTGCAGCGGACGGACAGAGCACGGTCAGGACAAGTCCGCTTGTACGGGTTTTAAATGCTTGCATTCACACATGTCGGCAACGACCGTGCAGAGCACCGACCGAGCAGAGCCTATTGTGCCTTGTGTACTAATTTGCTCTGACCTGACCGTGGTCTGTCGATCGCTGCACGTGTGTGTGAATACACCCTAATTCATAATTTGACCACCTTATGCAGTTTTCTAAAGAAATTGGCAGCACAGTCGAGCGGGAGTAATAGACTCAAAACTTCCAAGGGAATAAAGTAGATTACTAATGTTGCCGCTTATGTACTTTTTATGGCAAATGGCGCCACTAGCAAGTGGGAAATAATAACTCATAGGTGTCTAGGGAGTAATGTTAATTATTACACTTTAGATTTAGGCAAAAAGTAGGTATGTAAATTGCGTATTACACCCGCTCGGGAGAAATAGTTATTTATACACCGAGGGAGTTAGACAGTGTATTATTCCCGAGAATTTAAATTATGCCCGAGACAAGCGTAGCGAGTCGAGGGTATTATAAATTCGAGGGAATAATACTGCCTAACTCCTGAGTGTGTATACAAAACTTTTCTACTGAGCGTTAATAATTATTTTGTAGAAGAAAAAATTAAAAGTTTTCCT
>JAWQRP010005407.1:0-10717 GCA_033557875.1 Quadriops clusia
GAAGTGGCCAATAGACCTACATTAGTGTGTTAGAGGTCTTCTCAGTGGAGAAACCTCTTCAGGACAATTTTAGAACTGTTTTATTTAATCGGTTCTTGTAATCAAAATAGGCCATAGAATGTAAAATTCTGATTGGTGTTATTAAACTTAATAAAAAAAAATTATGTTAGTGTGTTGCTCAATATTTAGCTAATTAAAATCAATAACTGTTTTTATTAGGTTTTTTGTGATATTAGTATATAGAGATATTACATCTGATGACAAAAGAATATGTGTCTGCGGCACATGAAATTTAACAACCTCTTCAGCTAAACTCCACGAGTCTTTTATATGATAATTTGTCTTTCCTACAATATTTTTCAAAATGTTCGCAAAATGTTTGGACAATTCATAGTATGGATACTGACAACAAGATGTAATAGGCCTAAGTCTAATATAAGAAAAGTGTAATAATTGCACTTACAGATCGTGCAGTAAAACTAACAAACCCAAATTAAAGACAACTTCAGTTGAATAAAGTTAGAGACATTCTTCAGCAAAATAATTATTCTATAAACTTTATAAACAGAATCATGGAAAGGCGCATAATCACATTGGAGAGGAGTGGCAATGATAATGAGAAATATACACAAACCCAACAGCAACAAACGAAAAAATATATAGCTCTACCATATATGAGAAAATTTTCGGAAAGAACAGAAATATACTCAAGCAATACAACATAGACGTCGCACATAAAAACATTAACAGCTTAAAATATTTATACACCAAATGAAAAGCCAAAACACCAATAGAAAACACTACCCACACAATTTATTCAATCCCATGTAATGAATGCGAGGGACTGTATATAGGACAAACTAAAAGATATATTGGCGAAAGAATGGAAGAACACAGAAAGAGCATTTTTAAGAATAATATAAATACAACTGCTCTGGTAAAACACAGCTACGAAACAGGACATTGGTTTGGATTCTCTAATTACAAAATAATTGATAAGGAAAAAAATTTAAAAAATAGATTAATAAAAGAAATGATATACTTTAAGAAGAAAGGCGAATCAATAAATGATAGGAGGAATATTGAGCAATTGACTAATGTATATGATAAGGTGATAAACAATTTGAATAATGAAAGAATTTAGGTTTTGGGTTTAGAGTGGTTAGGTGGTGAGGCTGATGCATGGATATTGTAAGAAGTATTTCATAATTTGATATAAACGCGCACCTTTTCTTAGTGGCTATTCCCATTTCTTCATAGAAGTGAGATCGCAAAAACCATATCCAGTAAAATTGGACCAGACCTCAGAAGACGACGTGTAAAATTAAATAAATGTAAGTCGTTGTAGAATTATTGTATGGAAATGTTTTGTTTGTAACTTGATTGTTTGTGACTCTCCTTTTATGTATATTTTTTAATTTGTAATATTGACTAAAACACGTGTTAACTTTTACTAATGAAATTTGTATTGCCTAATTTATGTTGCAGTCGTGAAGAAGTTAATAAAGATTAACGAAACGTCATGAAAGTTTATTGATTTTTGTTCCTTAATCCTAAGAAAAAAGAAAAATAATCAATATTGTTTTCTATATTTCGAGTTTTATCAAGTACCTACCATAGAAAAATGGCTTCAGATATCGAAAAAAATCCAACTCTGGCCGAATTTGTATCTGAAGAACTGTTAAATGAAACGATCAGGACGTTTTTGAACAAGCGATGTGATAGAGAAAAGCCTTTGTGGACTCGCGAAAGGACAGAAGAAGCTATTACAGTGACTGAACAATTTAAATTAGCACCACTACTTAAACTACAACGGACACATAAACAGTACTATTATGGACAAAAATACGATGTTATAGAAATACGCACTAAAAAATATCTGACTTTGAAGAGAAAGTCTGACTCCGATCCAGTGAAAATAATGCCAACGGAAAGTTTTTACAACATACTTCAGGAAACCCATCAGTCGACTGACCACGGAGGGAGGGATAAAATTCTGCATAATTTGAAATCGAAATACCTGATACCTACTTCAATTGTTCTGGAGTTTTTAAAGCTATGCACGGCATGTCAGTCTAAACAAAATTTCCAAGAAAAGGTATCGTTGTTTGCCCAATTGTATCTAGCGACTTCAACCATCGTGGCCATGTCGATTTAATTGACTTACAGTCGACCCCAGACAGAAATTACAAATGGCTATTACACTACCAGGACTATGCGACAAAATTCAGCTTTCTTCGACCGTTGACCTCAAAAAGAGCTGCGGAAGTACCAATGGAGCTATTAGAAATATTTTTGGAACCAAAAACAGGAGTCCAATCTAATCATATTACTTGAAAAACTTGTTACTGAAGAGGACTTGGATGTACTTCTAAATCAACAGGACCATGGCATTATCTTAACACCAGAACACTTACCTTCGTCTTCTTCAGAGAACAACAACGACAATTCAACCTCAAAAGATCTACCAGCATCTGAATTAATTGTTTACAATGCTTCAACTTCAAATGATCTGTCAATAGTTAAATCAACCAACAATATCACTTCAATGTCACACGATTTACTCACCAAAAAGGCTTCAAATTTAGAGGTTCTACCAGAAATTGAATAAATTTCTATATCGACAACAAAACAACTCGAACCAGCTACCAACTCTACTTCAACTTCTGCTACAACATATGTAGTGTTACTTCCATCAGAAGGGGAAGCAGATGTCAGTGACAGTAAAACATGTTGTGTTGTTTGTGGAATGGAATATACTGGAGCCCATTCATGTGACATTTGTAAAAATCCAGTGCACGGAATATGTCGAAATAGAGTAGGAGAAGAAGGATGTGGATCGAAAATTTTATGTTATTTATGCCAAAATGAAGAGAGAATTAAAGATCAAAGGGAGAATGCTGTAAAACACCTGAAAAGATCAGCTGAAAAAATGAAAGGAGTTTCTTTGCAGAAATTTAAGGACGTTTTAGTAAATTCCACAGTTTTAGTTGATGTACCTAAGGTAGATAGAGGCCAATTAGATGGAAATAACATTGTGGGGATCGTATTAGATATAAAAAATAATTTATACCAAATTGGTACCTCAGTTAGAATTATAAAAGATTGGCTACCTAGAAACGCTCGTCAAATAGCTACTACTACATTTACAGAAACAGTTCCACGAACTAACCTAAGTCTGCGTGAGATTGCAGGAAAATTATCCATATTTGGAGGTCAAAGATTTAAAAAGTGTTCCTGTGAACAATCCAAAATACAATGTAAAACAAAAAGATGTGCCTGTAAAAAAAGTAACATACTTTGTAACTCGAGATGCCACAAATCAACAACATGTTTTAATAAAAATTACTCTTTGTTAATTAATTCACTAAAAATATCCTTTTTTGTTTTTAAAAATGTCAGCGTAAGTACCTATTTCTATTATTAACTCGTTTGGGATAAATAATTTGTGTTTCAATGTCTATTGTTGTATTACATACTCTACTTTTAATAATGTATGGTTTACTAAATAAATACTTTGAATATCTAAATATTATTTAGTCAAGAAGCAAGCATATAAGATTATTTCGTCTTTTAACTGAAACAGTTAAGGAATTTGATCAAATCACTGACTTTCTTTAGGGAAATGACCCACATACTTGTAATTTTAACATCTTCCGTGATTTGATCAACTACCTTAGGGATTTGATTAAATCCCCAATTTCATCATTTCCCTACGACATATATATATATATATATTTATTTTCTACGCAAATTTTTGCGTTGCGCGGATCATGGACCGCTTCATCAGGGGTGACAAGAATTAGATATAAATTGAAACGAAAATCTGCAAAAATGAGATAGCAGTTAGTCAACTGAAAAAATGAGGTTAGGTAAAACTACACCTTTTTCAACTGTAGTTCAGAAAATATTACATAGATTAATATCAATATTTGTATAATCTTGGGTTTATAGTCCTTAGTTTAAAAAATTAAATTTAATTTTTTAAACTAAGGACTATAAACCCAAGATTATACAAATATTTATAATTATATGTCCAAGAATATACAAATATTTACATTAATATCAGGAAGTATTAAATGTAATTCAGAATAGTAACTTATAATTCAGAAAATGTCAAATGTAATTCAGATTAGTAAATTTTAATTCAGAAAGTGTCAGTTGTAATTCAGATTAGTAAATTGTAATTTAGAAAGTATTAAATGTAATTGAGAAAGTGAGACTTGTAATTCAGAAAATGTGACTTGTAATTCAGTGTCAATTTGTCGCCAACGTATACTTTGCTTTTATTGGTTTTCCATACTTATTATCAACGTTTCATCGACATAGGTTGGTAGATACTTATATGTATTCCATGGTGCCGAAAATAGGAGGAGAAGAGTCCCGACAACTGGTACATTTATATTGGAACACTTTTTTGCTTAGATTACATAGAAATATATGATTATTTATCATTTTTTAATCGATATAATTCAAAAGTGGAAATTCTAACTGCCAAAAAATTATCTGAATTGTAATAAATTAGTTCCTGTTTAACTTTACATTGGCTAAAAATCGTGAAAAATGCTCTTAAGGTTGCCGAAATCCGGGTATTTTCCCCTATGATTGCAACGCACTCTACATAAAGATTTCTACAAGTAAATCTGAATTACAAGTCACACATTCTCAATTACAATTGACACTTTTTGAATTACAATTTATAAATCTGAATTACATTTAATCCTTTCTGAATTACAATTGACATTTTCTGAATTATAAGTTAATATTCTGAATTACATTTAATACTTTCTGAATTACAAGTGAAAAAGGTGTAGACTTACAACTCTAAACTGCTTCATTAACAAAAACATAATAACATCGATGCGAGGGCCCAACATGGGCAATTCGTTTAGGGTTACATATTGTACGCGATTGTTGTTGGTGAAATCGAAATTTGCCTTGCTGTGACCTTATCATCGCATACAACTTGAATCCCAAACGAATTGCCCACGCATCGATGTTATTACGTTTTTGTTAATGAAGCATTTCCATTGACTAACTGCTACCTCATTTTTTCCTCATTTTTCAATTTATATTTAATTCTTGTTACCCCTAATGAAGCGGTCCATGACCCGCTAAACGCAAAAATTTGTGCAGGGAATAAACATATATATGGTGTTTTATTTGGACATTTTGCCAAAGATTCTATCACTTTATATAATAAATTGATAATTAATGAAGAACTTGACACTGGAATCATCACATAAACAAATCATTTTAAAAGTACTAGGGCTTGTAACAAACAAAGTTCTTTTTATTTTCATTAGCGAACATTTCTAAATGAGACAAGGACTACCTATGGATTCTTCTCTCTCGGTTTTACAATATACGTCCCAGTGGTCATTTAAGTAAAAACTTTCATTTATGCCCTTTGAGGCATTCATGTAGTAAAATTACTTATATTATCAGTGTTTATTGCATGTCCGTTGAAACAGGTGTGTCTGTCTACTGTTGAATTAATTTTGTCTTTCAAATGTTTTTTAATCTGATGCTTATGACCCTCCTTGTCTTTTCAACATAGGAAACACGACAAAGACACTATATGAATAGGGAAAGAATTATTTTTCAATTGTAAACCAAAAGAATGCAGTAATAATCACTTGACACGACAAATGGATTTAGCGTAAATTAGGTTAAGTAGGTACGTACAACTTTAAATTTTTTTTTTAATAATTGGATATTACCAATAATTAAGCTTAATATTAAGCTAGCAGCAACATTGAGTTCTTGGATACGGCACGAGGTACAAAATTATTTTTGGTGGTAAAAATTAGTACAAAATAAGTACTAAATACTCTGATAAGTTCCGTTTGGTTCTGCTCATTTGTTGCTGCTAGCTTAAGAGAGGTCTTTTAATAGCCGATGCAGTCAGTATGATTAAAAGAATAAATAAAGTAAAACAGCATAATAATATTTTCAGCAGTCATGTTTTAAACTCATTGTCAAACCCTCAGTATCCTTCTTTATAGTCTTCCATCTAGTTTATTTTGAAACCCTTAAGGTGGGTTTACACGCTCAAGCGATTTGCACAAGCTAACTACCCAGTTTGTGAAAATGTTATCAGCGTGTAAACCCACCTTCAGTGTATTTGTACCCCTTATGCTCTTCTAAGTAAACTGAAAAGCGAAATCAAATCTGAAAATGGTAGAAAACTTTTCTGTCGCTAAACTTTACTGAACACAAATAATAATAAAAAAGTAAAATAACAATTGCCAAAGCTCATATTTATTGCAACGTTCTCCATAGTAACAATATATACTACGTAGGTAGTTGATATCTTTATAAAAATAAAAGGACAGCAGAAATAGAAGAATCTGAAAGTTCATTATGGTTTTTCTATTTGAAGTACTGTTATTCACTGTTAGACTAATTTGTTTTATTTTACCTATTACACTGAATTATTCTTTGATTCGATGAGCCTTTCCTCTTTAAGGATTTTACCCAAGCCAGCGCGAAAAATGATATTTATGAGATTGAAATCCCAAACAAGATTGTTTAAAGTTGTGCAAGTTAACTAAACCTTTCATCATTCGAGTGCACGTTTAATTAAACTAACTTAAACTAATTAATCTGGCAAGTTAAGTACGTGTTGTACGAGGTTCATTATTGCTCATGTACACCTAAAACTAATTATGTAAGCCATAGTGAATAGGCATCACTCTGAATGGTGATTGCTAATATGCATTTGCATACAATGCAAATTTTCTGTTTGAGTGTCCCAAGTCGGACTTTGTTTCCACGCTGGATTCTCAAAATTATAGATAGATGTTAAGAAATAATGTTTCTAGAACTATTAATATTAAATTTCATACTTCCTCAGCAGAATGCGGAATAAATGAAAACTTTTTGAAAATAAAGATCGTGAATTGAATGTAAAACTAGGAGGCAAGAGTAATATAATTTTAACCCTTCAATGGACTGAGAAGATGAAAGAGCAATCGGCACAAATAAAAAGTAAAAATTCCTGCAACGATGTTCAATTTCTTTTTCCCCATTGAAGCGTTAGATACTTTAATATTAGGAGCGAGCAAAAAATTTTATTTAATGTGAGCTTTTATAGTGATATTCTTTTCCTAATGATTACTTATAGGCGTTAATTTGTGGAGAATTTCAATAGAAAGGGATCTTCGTTTAATTTTCTCAGCAATTGGTTATCTCACATACCATCTCTATTTCCTATAAATAACGATTCTAATGTACCAAATTCTTGTTGTTATCCCTCAAATTCTCTGGTAGAAGATGTCACAGTATGGTAATTTATTCAATACATCGAAAATATTCCCTGGAGGAATCTAATTTTGAAATAGAAGTCTATTGATTTACCAGAGGGTAAACAAAGTAGGGAGGATAGATGTGTCATACAGATTCAATTTTCAATGTTGCCCAATATATTCAAACGTGCCGAATAGCAATATGTTATATTGACGCCACAAATTTCACTTGGAAAGTAAGCAACGTTAGATCCTTTAAGGTAGGATTATTTCATTTATAAATTGTACGTAATTATTAGCAGGGATTATTTTCATTTCTGGAAGCAAAAATGAAACAGCCCAGCAAATATTTGAACTTGCGGTGCAATTCCATACTTCTGTTTGCCTTTGTTGTGCGTATTGTTGTTCAAGCTCACTTTTCTTGATTATACAGCAACTTCTGCACAAGCAAATATTATATACGGGATGATGCATACTTCCTACTGCATTAACTCTGGCAGACTAAATATAAAGCAAACTTGGAGGAATTCGCTGCTTTATTATTAAATAATTTATACGACAAATAGTGTTGTTACAATATTAACCTATTAAATGGAACAATGAAAGATTGTAACATAGGTTCACGAGTACCCTTAGAGTAGGTATCTTAAAACGAACAGCTCGTGACACATCGACAAAGCAACATGTTATTGGAATGAACTCTCGACGCCATAGAATAGAGTCACGTGCGTTACGTAACACAGATAGATAAATATAACCAACAGTTAGATCCTTTCATGCTAGAAAGTTATTTTCCAATTACATGATCCCCTTTATCTCCACTGATACGAATGAATTTCAAAACGTGATATGTGTGCGTATGATATGAATACCTTAAATCGTTAAATCCGGAAATGCATCTATTCAGTGAAACTATTGATGTAGTAGGTACTCATGTCTTGCACATCATCGATGCACGTATGAACTTTTCAACTTTTTTAACAGATATACTTCAGATCTTAAAGGATTATGCACTGCATGTTTATATAAGTTTTAATTTACGAGTTTCAGTTATTCAAACGAATGCAATTCAGAAATTAAAATACATTGCAAATGTATTAGAAACATCAAACATATGATTATTATGTTACGTTTTTAAAAAATACTTTCATTTTTTAGAAATACTGTTTCATTAGAGATCTCCACTAGTAGGTATTATTGGAGAAGCAATCAATATATGAAAAAGACATTCTTCTAAAGTTTCTGAAGTCAAATAAAGTCTTCTATATTAGTTTCTTGCTGTAACGCAACGTTAATTTGCAGCTTCCTTGCTTGATTTGTCGTTTCTCCCATTTCTATTTTCCGTTCCATTAGGGATGTCTCCCTCGTTCATTTGAATCGACTAGCAAGATTATTCCTAGATTTTTGTCTAGTTTAGTTGATTTTATTGTTACCTATTGCTGTTTTCTCTTGTATATTAAACATAAACAGTATTGCATCACACGCTTGTGGAAAATATATATATATATCATTTCTGTTAGAGAAAGAGAGGCTGCAGTATATATTTCGCATATCGAAACAATATGTACCTTGACCATTATTTCACAAGCGTGTGATGTAATACTGGAAACTCTCAAGGAATAATACGTGAAGGTAGAGACATATTTGTCTTCTTTAGCATTAATCTAAAGATGTAACAAAACAGCTCTATCGACATTTTCTGTTACATGTTATGACAGTATTGGAATCGATGATGTGTGGGATGTTCAGTAATAAACTTGAAATCCATAAATATTTGTTGATAATCTTTGCATGTCTACCTCAAAGATTATACTATTTATCCTTCGCTTGACTCAAGCGACTAATATCGTTGTTCTTATTTGATATGAAAACATATGCAGTAATAGAAAATAAACAAATTAATCAATTTATGAAAATGAATGGTTTTTTACTTCTCCTGAAAAGTTGCAAAAACCGACTTATGACCTTTTGACTTTCTGCCAAAGAAATGTCCGTCCCATGAAGAAATTGCTTTTATTTAAAATAAAATACATCTTGTGTATGTAGGTTTTGATAAATAATAGTCTTTTATTTTATCTGTGGCTTACATACAAAACTACCTGAATCTAGAATAAAATAAATGTATAATATTTTCAATTGTTGTAATCCTAGATAAGCATTTATAATGTACTAGCAGACCCGTCGTTCTTCGAACGACACATTGAGTGCATGGTTTTTTTCAAAGGGACAAGAGTGTAGTGTACATGAAAGAAGTGGAAAGAGAGGTCAAGACATTGTTTGAATGAGAAGAATATTTTTTCTTTTTTTTTAATAGATTACATATTTTATTTTCCTCGTCTTTTCCATTTCTTTATCCCTTTCTCGTTTCGCCCCGTCTCGTTCCGTCCCGTACCATTCCTGTGTTTTAATTTTATTTTATTTTTACTTTTTTTAAATTTTACTTTTCTTTATTTCAAGATATTTTATTTCATTTCCCTTTCCGTTCTCGTTTCCGGTTCAATCCCCATTCCCAAACTAATTTCCCGTGCTATACCGTATCCTTTCCTTATTTCATTCTAATTTATTTTATTTAGTTTAATTTTATTTTACTTTAGTTTCCTTCCCGTCATCGTTTCCAGTCCAGTTATCGTTCGTGTTCTAGTGCCAGTACCCATTCCCTATTTTATTTCAATTTAAGTGTAATTTATTTTATTTAGTTTAACTTTATTTTACAATGTTTTTCTTCCCGTCATCTTTCCCGGTTCAGCCTCCGTTCTCGTTCTCGTTTCAATTCAAGTGCCCTTCCCCTATTTTATTTTAATTTAATTCTAATTTGTTTTATTTTGTTTAATTTTATTTTACTTTATTATCCTTCCCGTCATCGTTCCTGTTTCAGTTCCCGTTTCCGTTTAAGTTAAAGTCCCGTACCCTTTTCATATTTTATTTTAATTTAATTATACTTTATTTTATTTTACTTCATCTTATTTTACACTATTTTCCTGTCCGTCCTCGTTCCTGTTTCAATTCCCGTTCTCGTTTAAGTTAAAGTCCCGTACCCTTTTCTTATTTTATTTTAATTTAATTCTAATTTATTTTATTTAGTTTCATTTTATTTTACTTCATTTTCCTTCCCGTCCTAGTTTCTATTTCAATTCCCGTTTCCCTTTCCTTATTTTATTTTAATTTAATTCTAATTTGTTTTATTTAGATTCATTTTATTTTATTTTCCTTTCAGTCATCGTTCCCGATTCACTCCCCGTTCCCGTTCTAGTTTCAAATCCATTACCCATCTCCTATTTTATTTTAATTTCTTTCTAATTTATTTCATTTAGCTTAATTTGATCTTATTTTATTTTCTTTCCCGTTCTCGTTTCTGTTTCAGTTCTAGTTTAAAGTCCCGTGCCCTTTCCTTATTTTATTTTAATTTAATTCTAATTTATTTTATTTAGTTTAATTTTATTTTAATTTCCTTCCCGTCATCGTTCCCG